>JANJPG010000038.1:0-23892 GCA_030407185.1 Lipomyces yarrowii
AATAGGGACCAGTCTGGATCGTATCGCAGCCGCAGCCTAGTGTCGAGCTCAACGTCATTGATTTGCGAGTTTAAACTCCGATATAGTTGCCATTTGGTATCCTCGGCGACTGCCTAATTGTTCAGCCGCACGACAGGAGTGCGCCTTCATGAGTGCTCTCAACAACACAACGGCTGCTGATGCTCCAGCTTCGGGCAAGACACGAGGTAGTAGGGTGTTTATATGTTGTTCTATTCGATATGGGTGTATAACGCGATTATCTAGTTGGCCATCAATATAATTCGGGGATGCAAGATATAATTCCGGCATCTGTTACCCTGATTATCACAGGGTTACATCTTGGTGTACGGCTTACCCAGTAAACTAAAGCATAGCATCGGAGTTGTTTAACTCCGGAGAGCTAAATTATTGTCGCACCCGGAGATATTTTATGAGCTTCCCATACCTTAGTGCGTTCTCCTCGCCGAGAAGCCGAGCCAGCGCGGACGGCGAGCCAATGCGCCATAGAAAATACGGTCTTTCTCTCTATCTTATTGAAAGTTTTTGTATATATGTAATATGCTAATATGCTGTTGCCTGCTGGCCTTTTCTTGTTCTAGAGCCGCCATCCATTCGGGCAGCGTCGTCCATGAGCCGAGGTCGGCCATAAGTTCGCGCATTGAGTTTACGAGCCCGCTAGCGAGATCGATTAAATTACGATTGTGTGTTAGTCAAACATTGCTCCCGACTACTTGGAAAAGGATCAACCATGGTGGGTCTTCACACATTGTGGAATAGTTAGAAATGTTCTTAAAGAGACAATTAAAATGTTAACCATTGTTGGCAATGTCAAAGATGGTTCCACTTAGGACAAGTAGCTAGATGACAGTCGTCTAGACTTGGTGCCAGAACTTTGTCTAAGTTATATATTATTGACGTGTAAAAAATACATTCGCTGAAACACGGAATTGCGGAAGATTACAAGCCCCTACCCAGAAGCGTGGTAGCTCGATTAAGCTCACTTCGGAAAATACCCCAGGGGTTTACTTTCTTAAATTACGAGCAAGAAGCCCTAAAATTTCGAACCCGAAGACAAGGCTTCAACCCCTTGCCATACGAAAGCGATTTCCTTCTCTATTTTAGGTAAACCATGTACACTTTTTGTCCGATTCACGCCTTGGTATAGCCTTGTGGTTTCCGTCTTCATAGACTCATGGATTTGTCGGAAAGTCACATGAGTGGCTGCCGCACTCTGAATTTTCCTCACGTCAAATCTGACATCGTTTTACACATTCAGGGAAGTCGGGAGAGGACTGGCGATGTAGAGACCCCAGACTCGATGGAGATGAAACTCAATCCTTGAACAAAGTATATGCCACCCCCTAGTGAGGTTCCCGCCAAAGTCAACTGTCAGGCCATGCTCAAGTCGAGGTCGATGGGCCCAGAACGCCGGTCGCGATTCCAGTTCTTCTTCAGTAGGACAAATTACTTTATTCAAAGACGCTTCAGGATACGCAAAATAATTATGCCTTTGCAAGTTTGCCAGGCAGTGCAGTTGGCCGCGGCAGTGTTGCTTAAATATTCTAAATATTCTGGTATCCCTTAATTCCAAGGCACAAATACTTTTTGATCTATTACAAGATTAAGACTAATGATTACTACAACTTCTACTTTTACCATACATGCAATAATACAATTCTTTAAACTCCCAAAATTTCCCAATGCGCTATTAGGTAGAAATAAAAGATAAAATACCCAAAAGAAACGAACTTTCACAGAAAGTAAGAAAGGTCACGAACTATATCGGAAATAGGGAGATTTGTCGCCCGCCTTTGCCTTCTCCTCATCGGTCATTCGTTCCCATTGTTCGATACCAACTCCTTTGCTCCGTTGTCGATTCTCCCACCGAGTGCCCACGAGGTAGATTGTGCAAGAAATCATGGACAGAACTGCGAAGGCAATGCCAATAGAATAGCCTTTCGTGTATCGTGGCGCATCTTTGGAAAGGAAAGAGAATGTGGCAATGATTCCACCGATATTGCCAAAGCCGACTTGCCAGCCGGCGCCAACTGCTCGTCTGCTGTGACCACCAAAGTTTGTAGTCGTCCAGCAAACAATGATAGGCATGGACGCGTAAAGGCCGAGCGCGATGAGAAAAAGCGCAGCGTACTCGGCATGAACGTTGTGATGCTCGCCTAGCAAAATGCCGAAACCAACAATGGCAATCGTTGTGAGACCAATAGTGAAGAGATAGCGGTGACGGAAGTAGTCGGAGAATACAGAAGAGATCATCGACGCACCACATGCAGCAACCCACGGTGGCACAGAGTGCAGTTGGGTCTGGATGGTCGAATAACCCAGCTGGTTAATGATAGTCGGGGCAAAGTATGCGTATCCGTACGCCGGCACAATAAGACCGAAGTACATCAGACCGGCCAGGTAGAGCTTGTAATCCTTGAAGACGTCGATCACGTCTTTGACAGTGGTCTTGCTAGTTTGCAAGGAGTCACCCACATCCGCAGCGAGCTTGGCCTTAACATAGGCCCGCTCGTTAACCGAAAGAAACTTTGCTTCCTCGGGGAAGTCGATGATGAGGAAGAAGAATATGAGAGCAATAACACACGTGGCAGCACCCTCAATAATAAAGATCCAGCGCCAGCCATGGTAACCACGACTGCCATCGAGGAGACCGATGGCGGAAGCTAGCAAGCCACCAAATGCGCCTGCCAGACTGGCCGAGCTGAAGAAGAAGGAATACCGTTTCTGCGCCTCAGACCGGACATACCACATGGCAATGAGGTAGAAACAACCTGGGAACATGCCGGCTTCGGCCATACCTAGAAAGAAGCGAGTGGCGAGGAGACCACTGTAGTTCTGGACAAGACCCTGGAGACAAGTGATCAGGCCGAAAACGAACATACAGGTAGGGAGCCAAATGTGAGGCCGGAACTTCTTCATCAGGATGTTGGACGGAACTTCAAAGATAATATAGGGCACAAAGAAGATTGTGAGAGCAATATTGTAGCGATTACCAATCTTGAGGTCGAGGTCACTTTCCATACTGAACAAAGCTGCATTGGCAATATTGACACGGTCAAGAAATGCCATGAGGTAGAGGATGCAGAGAACCGGAACAAGACGTAGGTCGATCTTCCACATGAGCTTCCGACTGTCAACGTCGAGCTCCTTTGCGAGCAAGTTCAGGTCGACAGACGCAGCACCCGGAGACTTCGGTGGAGACGCAGAGTCGTCCGACGAGGGACACTTTTCTGGGTCGACCATATCGACACTTGGATTTGTAGAACGAGCGGTAATCGAGCGGTAGTCTTTGGAGAGAGATGACAGAAGAAAGAACGAGCAGCTTTCAAAAATTTATTAAATGTTGAGACAATAGATTGGTGACTCATGTGTGGCCAACCCTGCCCCAAGGCTTTCCGGTCACGCTATAAAATTTCTGGTCACCAGATTTAGTTAGAGTAACGCAGTCACAGCCTTCTGTTTCGGCCCGGTTTGGCCGACATCGGCGGCGGCTCATCGTTAGCGAATTAGGGCTGGCGTACTGGGATATTTGCGTGACATAAGATGCACAGCAGCGGACAGATAGAGCACGGCAGCAGACAAACAGGTGGCTAGAGACGGTTAGCAGCGGCAGGAAAGGCTGCCAGAAGGGGCACGAAGTCGTGATGTAAACGGCCGCCCCGGCGGAGTGGATAGCAAATTTCCTTTGTGCTGTGTGCGGGACAAGGAGGGAGTGAGTTAATATGATAAGTCGTACAGAAGTCGAAAGTCAGGGGTTCGAACCGGCTACTGGCGGCCGCTTCGGCATTCGATAACCCCCAAAAATCTAGGCCTCAGCTGCCCGCAGCAGCCCAACTGGCGAAGTCGACAGTGAAAAAGTCGAACTATAAAATACTTACGGTGGCTATTCTCTTGCCTTCATAAAATAGCAAAATTGTCTTCGGCCGTCTTCCACCAGCTTCTAAGTGCTCTGCGGCCAATGTCCTTCTGCCTGTCTCTGACAGGATCACGCTTCAGGTCCAAGTACATCGTACGACCTGAGAAACCATCCCGTCCCGCGACACGCATTGCATCTTTTACAAATCGAATACGTGACACACTACTCGCCCCGTTGGCTGACGACGCCTTTGCTCCCATCTTCATGCCCTTGACAACGGCTTCCACTTCCTCCATGTTCGCTACATATATCAAGGAGATGTTGCTCGGCTTGCTCTTGTCACCGTTAATACTCTCCTTCGAGTGTTCGAATTGAGGTCCCCGGTATGTCCAATATTCAAACGGCCGAAACCCTTCGGAGTAATCATCCTCATGTAATTCGAACATGCTCGCTAGTCTCCCATATCTGCCAAACGCTCTGGTGAAGGATTCCCTGTTAAATTTGCTTTCAGAGACTATCAATGCAGTGAGATACATCCGATCCTGATCGATCAGCAGAGTCGTCGGGGTAAGCAGCAATGAAGTGAACTGCCGTAGACACAGCTTATCTGTACACGACTTGCTCAAGGACTCAGGAGCATCGGATCGCCCTTGCATATAAATAGTCAGCTCCATTTAAGTCAGGAGATAATTTTTTAACATACCTGGCTTGGTGCGCACACATCCGATTTCGGAGAAATATTCTCGACCTTTGAGTGGCCGCCCAGGTTCGAGCTTGCCCGCATCCCAAGCGTCCTGCATTCCAGCACCAATTTGCTCCATGCTTGCATCTCCGCACGGCACTTCTGTTGCAAGCAAATATATTTGGCTCTTTTGGTGAAATCGAAACCGCTTAGAGTTTTGGGACTTGGGGCTGACAAAGCGTTCAATACATGGAGAGATATAATGCTGGTTGTTGTCCAAGCTCTGGCATTCGTTGATTAAATATCGATTGAAAGCTCTGATAGCCAATATTTCTGCATGACAGTCGTGCAAGACCCGGCCCCCAGCTGTGGTAACCGTGCTGTCCGGCATTGCTTTCACGCCGGTGGCAACTGATGTACATAGCAGCGTGCCATCCGCTGGATCAATATATCAGTAATGAAGTTTAGATGGATCAATACCCTGTACTCACCCGTTCGAACAACAACTGACGCGAGGTTTGTCCACTCTCTCGTTCCATCTGGTCGTACAGTTGGCTTGCATTTCGCGGGACACGATTTGTATACTGAAAAGGCAAGCTCCGCAATCTCATTTGCCAGCTCGTACTTGTGCACGGCAGTCGCAGAATTTGTCATTCTTGAGCTTAGGCGACGATCTGGGTCATATTTCGACTGCACTGAGCAAATTATAACTTAAACCTGCAATGTGCAAAATATGTCCATGGTTGCTGGCTGACAAACCGCTGTTGAAGACATGCTTGCCGCACAAGTCCGTGATGTTTATTTTACTTCTGCACTATGACTCCTGACTCTCTTGGAGACCTTTCCGAGCCTTACTCCATTGTGACCTCCGAATTCTTTTATTAATGGGAACGCACAAGGGCTAGAGGGCAAATGTTACTAGTATTGTAAATATTTTATTATCTTTGGGGCCAGATGAGTGCTTAATCTTGTACTGATAAATGCCGTCAGTGTTGCTCGCTCCAACATCCAGCCCGTCGAATCTAATGCGGTCCTCCGCACCCCTTATGAAGTTTTCAAATTAGAGCGACCAGGAGTCGCTTTCAGTTCATCCCGTCGATTATAATCAATGAGAGCGATTTAGTGGATTTAGTGTTGTACTTTTCCCTGCCTATACGCACACATACTTGAACGTAGCCTTCATAATTTGGCTTTCCGTTCGACTCCCTATATCCCAGGTCTGCGGTTCTAACGTGACATGAGGTAATGTTTTAACAGGTTTGCCATCTCTAAAGACACCTTTCCTTATCCCCACGTGCCCATAATCGAGTACGCGTCCCGGACTGGTCGGGTGTCCAAGGGGATAGGTTCTCGCCATCTTGGACTTACCCTTGCTTCGTGGCGAATCACCGTACCAGAAATTGTTTAATCAGGATCTCAGTCTGTCAGAATGTCCCCTCATACCCTCAGTAGAGGAGCGAACTGTCTAGCGGCTGGACTCCTGGCCACTCGGGCACCCCGCGTTCCAGGCTCTCCTCTTGCCCACACTTGAGAACACCGTCTACCTGCACTAGAATGTTCGCAAATATGACCAGGCTGTAGGAATTCTGAAATATACTCGCTTGTAATCGAAAAGAATCTCAGCCAGTCATAGGCTCTTGTTGGCTGTCTGAATACTGCGTCGCTGGTCGCCAGACTTAGTTCTCGTTATTTGAGAATCTATTACATAGTTCTCGTAAGACGATTACAAGAAGCTCCAGGAGCAGCGGGGACAGGTGGCCATATATATGACCAGACGGGCGGCAGAGTCCCAATGGGATTATGTTACACTGAACCAGGCTACACGCGACTTCCAGTCCAAAGTGTCCCCAGTACTGACCTCCGATGACGACAACAGCTGATGGCAAAACCTCTGGGGATTGAGACGCTGTCTCCTGAATTCTATGCCATTGTGGATGTTTTAATACTATAAATAATACATCGCGAATGTGGATGTTTGTTGAACGGGGACTACGCTGAGCCGCAGTGTGGAGCTTCACATGACGCAACATTAAAGCAGTTCCGGAGCCAGTTTAGTGTCCGTTTGACTTTAGGTAAGGCTCAATTTAGCACGCATCAGCATGTTTACAGTAATTCTTTGTACTCACAGTTCATTGCGAAAGCAGACAATTGCGCATTTCCAATTTGCTTGCATCTGACGAGAACATGCCGTATCTCTTTGTAAAACGCTCTTGTGTGCGGCGGGCTTGTTGTTGATCGCGATTTGCAAACTGGCTGCTTGACTGCAACGAATATGTCGCTCACTTTATATCTGTCTGCCCTCCTACTGCGCTAGATACTACTGTTATGCCCTACTCTACTCACTTTTACGTTTGTCACAAAATGTCCGGTGAGAAAATCGATCAAATGATAGGAAATTCGATCATGGAGGACGATTCCTCACTCGATATGGACTCTGCCTATGGCCCCAGTGGCTATCGCGGTCTTTTTAAGTGCTCCAATATCTTCCTTTACTCTCTCTTCGCAAGCCTTGGTGGTTTTCTCTTTGGCTATGATCAAGGTGTCATCTCCGGCGTGCTCGTCATGCGCGACTTTGAGACTCGCTTCCCTCGTATTGGTGGAAATGGCGATTTGCAAGGATGGGTTGTATCAATCATGCAGCTCGGTGCATTTATAGGCGCACTCATCAATAGTCCCCTTGCCGACAGATTGTCACGTCGCTATAGTATTGCTGTGGCTTGTGTTGCGTTTCTCATTGGATCCGTCCTCCAAACGGGTGCCATCGATAATAGTATGGACCTATCGCCCTCCTCTAGTTATAGTGGTAAGGACCAAGGAGCTGATAAATTTAGGTATGCTTTTTGTCGGTCGTTTCATTGGTGGTATTGGCCTAGGTCAAATTTCCATGGGCGTTCCGTTATGGATCGGTGAAATTGCCCCACCCAATCTCCGAGGTTCTGCTGTCACGCTTCAACAATTTGCTATTGCTTCCGGCATTATGATTTCATTCTGGCTCGGTAAGTGCGCTGCAGTCTATGAATGACATATATTAACACAAACAGATTATGCCACTCAATACATTGGTGGCACAGGGGAAGGGCAAAGCCAGCTTGCTTGGAGATTGCCCTTTGCTCTTCGTGTTGTTCCGGCGGCCACTCTTTTCGTCGGCTGCTTCGTTTTCCTTCCATTTTCTCCACGCTGGCTTGTCAAAGTCGGTCGCGAACACGAAGCACTGGCCGTTCTATCTCGGCTTCGCAAATTGCCCGAGAATCATCCTATCGTACAAGCTGAAATTATGCAGATCAAGGCCGGAGCTCGTTTTGACGCGCTAACCATCAAGGAAAAGTTTCCGAACGCCAAAACTACTGCTCAAATCGCGTATCAACAGTATAAGGAGCTTTTTACACAGAAGCATCTCGCCAAACGCCTCTTCGTCGCCTGTTTCTTGCAGTTCCTTCAGCAGTTTACGGGTGTAAATGCCATCATTTATTATGCTCCGAAGATGTTTAAGTCAATCGGCCTCAGTGGAAATTCAATTCCCTTGCTTGCGACTGGTGTTGTTGGTATCATTAACGTGGTAGCAACTATTCCTGCCATCGGCATTGTTGACAACTTTGGCCGCCGAGGTGTTCTCATGGTGGGCGCCGTTTTCATGTCACTTTCGCACTTCATTATTGCCACATTGTACGCCATATATGAGAACTCCTGGGCGGAAAATTTATCTGCTGGCTGGGCGGCGGCCTCATTCGTTTGGTTCTTCGTCTTCCATTTTGCGTACTCTGTGGGCTGTATTGCCTGGATTTACCCGACTGAAATTTTTCCTCTAGGTGTTCGGGCCCAAGCGATGGGTATCGCAATATCTGTAAACTGGATATCCAATTTTGTTATTGGTCTAATAACTCCGATTATGCTTAGTCAGATCAGGTTTGGTACGTTCTACTTCTTCTTCGCTTTCACTATGATTCTCTTCCTTTGGGTGATGTTCTTTCTACCTGAAACCAAAGGTATTCCAATGGAGGAAATGGACAAATTGTGGGGCGGAAACGAAGGCAAAGAGACCGCGGAGCGCTTGGCGCGCATTCAGAACGAGCTCCAATTCGAGTCTCGCAATATTCCCATTTACAGAAAGTCCAGTTCGTACTCTGATGAGGTCGACATTGAATTGCAAGAGCAATATTAGATGCTTTTGCGTTTAATTACTACTGGCAGATTTGGATGATAAATGTTTTTGAATTTTTTGGAGCGTCTGGCACCAAGTTCGATTGGCTGTTCCTCTTTCATTAGATAGAAAACTTCGTTTATGGGCAGAGATATTTCGACTCTGCTAGTGAATCACATTACTACTAATCCACTTATCGAAGATGCGTCGCCTGGCATCGAATCGTTCATACCGTCATATGTAGATTTCCGTAGGGCATCCCCTTACGACGTCAAATCGTTCGCCAAAGTTGTGTGATGCCCGATATATTTCGACGGACTTGCCGTTTAGCAATGCTTACCCTTTTACCACATACCTAAAGCGCGCGATTTGCTGGTAACTTTCTTTAGCTTTACCACATGGTTGCAGAACAAGGTTATTATGTCGGAATAATCCGCGATAACATGACCCTAACCCAGTTCGAACTACGACTTTTCTGATAATTGGAGATTGCCAACTTCCACCATTGCTCTTTTCGAGGGTTTGCACCATCTATGGTTCGCATGTTCGAGAAAGGCTCGTTGCTGCCTTCGATAATCATTGGTGCATTTACAACCATCGGCGGCATCTTGTATGGTTACGACACAGGGCTTATCGCGGGCATATTGGCCATGGAGCCATTCAAACAGCATTATGGCGTTCAGCAGCCCGATGGAACATGGTATTTGCCGTCCAGCAAGAAGTCGCTGTTTGTTTCTGTCCTGTCTGCTGGCTTATTTTGTGGTGCATTCTCGACTGGATATTTAGCAGACGTGAGGGGACGTAGAGTGTAAGTTACAGTGGCTAAAGTTCATCCATATTAAACAAACTGACGTGAAATACTTCAGGGGCCTTATTATTGGATCCATAATCTTTATGATCGGTGTCGCAATGCAAGTCGCCACTATCAATGCTGCACTTTTTGCAGGAGGTATTTCATCCAAAGGTGGCGAGGTAGTGGTGCATTGCTAAATTCCGCTCATAAAGGTCGCTTTGTCGCCGGGTTCGGAACCGGCGCTATATCATCAATTGGTCCTCTATATCAAGCCGAGATTTCTCCGAAACACATCCGAGGCACGATCACTGCTGGCTACCATACTGCCAAAACGCTTGGAGTCCTACTTGCAGCTATCGTCAACAACTCCACAAAGGATCGCGATAGCAAAGCAGCATATCTAATTCCAATCTATATCCAGTTTGTATGGGCCATCATACTCATGTCAGGATTTGCGTTCCTCCCGGAGTCGCCTCGGTACTTTGTAAAATATGGCAAGAGCGATAAGGCCCGTCAGGCGCTTGCTCGTATTCGCCATCGGGACGAGGATGATCCTGTTGTTACTCGTGAGTTAGATGAGATTGAAGCTAGTTTGGAGCTGGAGCATTCGGCGGGGGAGGTATCGGTCAAAGACTGTTTCAAACGCGAAAACAGACAACTATACCGTCTCATCCTTGGCATGGTTGTCATGGCGTTCAGTCAGCTTGTCGGGGTAAACTTTATTAAATACTTTGGCACAGACTTCTTTCAACAAGCCGGGATTACCAACTCGTTTGTGATATCAATGGCTACAAATCTTGTCAGCTTTTCCATGACAATTCCGGCACTCTACTTGATAGAGCGGTTGGGACGGCGGACGTTTTTGATCATCGGTTATATCGGGTCTTGGATAACACAGTATACTATTGCTATCGTGGGTTTGGTTGCCACTGGGTCGGATTTGGCGAGGAAGATTTTGGTTAGCTTTAGTATTCTCTATATAGCTATTGAATCAGCCGGCGTCGGCCCTCCGTCTCTGTAAGTCACAACAGAAATTTTTCAAATTGTCTCCAGTTAATCATTCTAGCGTCATTGTGGGAGAGGTCTTTCCACTTCGAACGCGAGCGAAGTCTATTGCGCTGTCTCTGGGATGTGACTACTCTTGGAACTTCATAATCGCTCTTGCTACACCTTATCTTGTGGACTCTGGACCCGGCAATGCGAACTTAGGAAGCAACGTGTTCTTTATCTGGGTATTTATCTGCATGGCCCTTGGTTCGGCACGTGTGAAACTAACTCGGTAACTCTATAGGGATCATGCAGCTTGCTAGGGGCCATCTTTGTCTACGTCTGGGTTTATGAAACAAAAGGTCTGTCGCTTGAGCAGGTCGATGAGCTGTATAACAGTGTTCCGTATGCCTGGCAATCTGCCGGCTTCATTCCACGGGCAGTGCAAGATGAAAATAGCTTGATTGTCGAGCTCGACAAGTCGATCAAACCAGGAGATGCGAATGTCGGGGATGTCGAGGTTGCCGTAGATTATGCAACAGATCTGGCCGATGACGGTATTCAGGAGATTCCCACCCATCCACAACAAGTGTGGAGTAACATATAGATTTTTTTGCATTTACATGGGGCATGATTATAAAGTTGGAGCGCATTAATATAGGGGAATTTTTGTTGCCAAATATTATATCCACTGAATTAGTGCTGTAAAGAGCGCGCTTCTCTTAGTGGTCAGTCACGCATCAGCTGCAGTTGTTAGAAGTCAACTGCGGATGCATTGTGGGATCACTTACCTTGGAGTGTAGACCTGAACAGTCGCGAGACTGGTCGTCATTGAGATCAGAGCCTCAGCTCCCGTTTACCGTTTACTTTCCATTCAGTCATATATCACTCACATTCTAGCATCTATGAGAGTAATGTTTTCCACCTTCGTTGAATTCCGGATCACCTTGAGACACCAATTCTATCGTAGCTATCACACTGGATCTCAGACTACTCGATAATCTGTACTAGTGCAATGTTTTTGAAAACCAATTTTCTGGTAAATATAGTTTGACGTCGGGTTGTTGTTATCCGCATGCAAAGCCACAAATTCGTAGTCTTTGAGTAAATATTGCACAAACACTGTCATCATGACACTTGCGTATCCTTTACCACGATACTGTGCTGGCGTAAACACCCCCGAGACTGAACAGCAGCGACTGAGAGGCCTCGTCTTGGCAACCATAGAAACCGGCAGCTCGTCGCGAGTCCAAAGATATAAATCTTTCGCATGAATTTTGGCTAAAATTGACTTAGTAGCTTCCGCTTCGGTAATCTGTGGTAGCAAGCAGTCATCATTATAACACATTTGCCAGGACACCAACAATTTAATATCATCTTCGACTGTCGCTGCTCTTAGCTTGCCAGCCGATATCATATCTTTAATTCGGGAGGATATATTCAATGTCGTGAGTTTGTAAGTCGTCATAGACCTAATTACTTCAAATGATTTCTGCGCTCCAGTTACCATATAGGCTCTTGCAAATTCGGCGGCACCGGCTCCGCTCCAAGAAAGCCGGTGAAGGGGATAGATTTTCGAAATAGATGCTCAGCGAGTGCAGCTTGAGCTCCGCAACCAGCTTCGTTCGGAGACGACCAGGACAAAAACAGATAGTTTCCGGGAGCCCATACGGACGCGTAAAGTAGTTTGCTTTGTTCGTTTACCACAGCAACGTAATATCCTCTTTCAACTCCTTGCTGTTCCCACAATGCTGGCTTTGATATAATATACGCGTTTTCGAGCTCTTCGACCTCGAGTTGTACCAAATAATCTGACAAAAACTCCTTCGCAGAGGAATATTCCTTTAGCTGAACGTCAGGCATCGCGTGGTGCGCCGGAGTGCCGCCTAGGGTCACGGATTAAAGTCGCAAGCCTGTGAGTCATCAAGATTATATCTCACCACGAAGCATGAGGCCGGTAAGAGTGGCTGTCAGCAGTGTGTAGATGAGTGTAGTGTACCCAGGACCCCTGAATGGTCTTGTACCGGCTACTTGTATCTAAAAAATGCAACTGCTCGCCCCGAAGAACGAGTAGCCACCACCCCGATTGGCCTTCAGGGCCGATTAGCTATGCTCACTTATATATAGGCTATACAAATCCATTCGGACAAAGTCGTAGGGAAAGTCCTCCGTGCTAAACAGAAGTCCAGTGGTAAACACGATTTCTCGAACCGATCCACGTACGTAGACTATTTATTCTTTGCTTTTTATAACTTCTATCAGCAGCGTCCCGAGCCTTTCTCCGTGAGGATATGTTGTTTTCGTTCCTCCCTCTCTCTTTTTTAGTACAAAAGTCCTTATCGACAAACCTTGGTAATGAGATATGGAATCCGCAAAAGTGGCACCGGCTACCCCTGAGTGATTACCTCTCCTGAGAGGTCAATAAAAACGGGTCATAAAGGAGACCGACCCAAGCAGCAAGGCGTAAGTAACCACATCACCGGCAAAATGCGGACAATTGACGCATGATCAACAGAGCTACTTATTTTTTGTATGGGGCAATTGTTTTCTGCTTATATTTTTAGAAAAATAAGTAACGTCGCTTTTGGATAGCGTCGCTTAGTTTTCGCTTAAGTGGAAATAATTCGGAATTGACTCCCTAATTATGCATAAAGGAGCGTCTCTAGTTCAAGAGTGGCGTCAGGTCGTTATGGCGCACAGAATCAGCATCCAACTTTTACATTAACTGTACGAGAACACCACGTTCATATATCCAACCCTCTCAAAAACAAAACAACCGAAGCCTTCATCATGATAAATGCCAGAGAGAAGATAGGCGGACAATGGCAAAGAAACGCAGTAACATGGGATCAGCAGAGGAAGGGGGGTTGCGCCAACAAAACTTCGATGGACGGACGTAGCACACGCGGCCAGCCCATCCAGGGCATAATTAATCGCAAACTTGTGAAGCAGTGGTAGGCACGGCCAATGAAAAGTATTTTGAGTGATTTAATTGGAACGTTAAGTTTGCATTCCGGATTTTCGGTGAAATTTTTGTTACTGCATTGCCTCCGTAGAAACGGAGACTGGCAGATGTCGGCGAATGTTAGGCCCGATTTCCGACAGCCGAAGCCAGTTTTTCCAGTCTCACGTGACATTCACTCTCCGGTACCTGCACTTTTCTTAGCCGAAAGAGCTCGGACATCTCGGGTAACTATTGTCCCAAAGCAGGGCTACTCTATCTTATGTCTACTCATTTCGCATTCGTTCCCGCCTGCCTACCTCTACACTGTACGAAACATCCCGATGCCCCGACCTCTGGCAAGACTGCCTAACTCTTGCAAGTCCCCGGTCGGCCGAGCGTCCAATCACCATAGTCCTTGGTTTGTCCGACATCCTCGAGCCGCCGTTTTCTTGCGTTTCATCCACGCCAATGCGGCGGTAGACCGGTCCTTGAATAGGAAAAGACAAGTTTACGCCGACAAGATACCTGAACACGGCCCTGCAAGCACTGGGCATTTGATCTGTTTCAAGGGTAATGCACAGCTCGCAACTATAGACGTGGGTATCCGTAACTCTTTGATCACATACTGAAATCATAGAGCTACCACGTTACGAACGATCCTCGGCCCAAAGCTTTAAATATCGACTGTCTTCGACCAGTTATGACTCCGACCACTTCCTCAAGGTGTCTGTCTGTATCCAGCCATTATACGCAACCTTACGTCAACTCACTACTCGAGATAAAAGTGAGTTTAGGACACAGCTCTGAAGAATTGTTCCTACATCGAGATCTTTTGCTAGAAAGGAAGGAAACAGAAAGACAGAAAGGAATTAAAAAAGATCAAAGCAATGACCATAGCGGATGGAACTGACGAAATTCCCGGCCCCTCAGGCCTGCCACTTCTGGGAAATATTCGCACCATTGACTCTGAGGTACCTCTCAAGTCCCTCCTCAACCTAGCTGACCAGTATGGTGAGTTGTTCCTGCCAATATTTGAGGCGCTTCAAAGCCCGATTCTTGTCTCTTTCTTCCATATACGGACTCTTTTCAACTAACAGCAATCGTCCTTTGAAAGGCCCTCTCTACAAGCTGAACTTTGCTGGTAGAATTATGGTCTTCTGTTCATCCTGGGAGCTCGTCAATGAACTGTGCGACGAGAAGCGTTTCGCCAAGAGCGTCAACTCAGCCCTTAGTGTACGTGCTACACTTTTCCAGAGTATAATGCGTTATCCTCGGTACTGATGAACGGATTGAACAGGAAGTCAGAAATGCTGTGAATGATGGTCTCTTTACGGTACGGATCTCCATCTTGCTCAGTTCTTGCTGTTCCCCCTATTCCCCCTTTCTCTTTCTCAGTCAAGGGTTCAAGGGGAGGATCTATGGATGAATGCAGACTATATGTGTCTTCTCCTTTCGTACTAACGAGCTATTAGGCTAAGATGGGTGAACCCAACTGGGGCATTGCACATCGAATTCTCATGCCTGCCTTCGGCCCTATTCCCATTGCGGGCATGTTCGACGAGATGCACGACATTGCAGGCCAGCTTGCCATGAAATGGGCCCGCCACGGCTCCTCGGTCCCCATAATGGTCACCGACGACTTCACCCGGCTGACGCTTGACACGCTTGCCCTCTGTGCTATGGGCTACCGCTTCAACTCATTCTACCACGACGAGATGCACCCTTTCATCGAGTCTATGGGCAGCGTCCTGATCGAGTCTGGGTCGCGTAGCCGCCGACCGCCCTTCACTTCTATATTATACCGGGACTCTACCCACAAGTACTTCGAGGATATCGACTTGATGAGGAAGACTGCCGACGATGTCCTTAAGGCGAGAAAGGAGACCCCTAGCGACAGGAAAGATCTCCTGGCGGCCATGCTGAGCGGCACTGACCCCAAGACGGGCCAGAAGATGACGGACTCGAGCATCACCGACAATCTAATTACCTTCCTCATTGCAGGCCACGAAACCACCTCTGGTCTGCTGTCGTTTGCTTTCCACCAACTGCTGAAGCACCCTGAGGCCTACCGAAAGGCCCAGGACGAGGTCGATGCGGTGGTTGGCACCGGCCAGATCAAGATCGAACACCTCGGCAGGTTGAAGTATATCGCTGCTGTAAGTCAGCAACATTTCCCGCAGATGTTGCGTGCTTTCTCTCTCTACTCGCGATGATGACTGACTTTGCGGTAGGTCCTGAGGGAGACGCTTCGCCAATCGCCCACAATTGCGCTGTTTGCTGTTGCGCCAATCCAGGACGAGGTCATTGGCGGCAGGTACAAGGTGCCTAAGGACCAGACCATCGCCGTCCTTCTCGCTAAGGCGCAAATTGACACGACTGTGTACGGCAACGACGCCGATCAGTTCAAGCCTGAGCGAATGCTGGATGAAAACTTCGACATGCGTAACAGGAAGTTCCCCAACTGCTGGAAGCCCTTCGGCAATGGTGCACGTGCCTGTATCGGCCGCCCTTTCGCCTGGCAGGAGGCTCTCCTGGTCATGGCCATGCTCCTGCAGAACTTCAACTTCCGCATGGACGACCCCAACTACCAGCTACATATCAAGCAGACCCTGACCATCAAGCCCAAGGGTTTCTACATGCGCTGCAGCCTCCGCGAGGGTTTGACGCCCACCACTCTGGAGCACCGTCTCTCAGGCTCCGAGCCTCGCAAGGACGCTCACAAGGCTGGTGCGCCTGCCGCCGGTACTGCCAAGAAAAGTAGTGGAAAGCCGTTGAGCATCTACTTTGGCTCCAACAGTGGTACCTGTGAGGGCCTTGCCCACCGTCTGGCACAGGACGCGCCTTCTCATGGATTCGAGGCCAGAGTTGTTGACCCTCTGGATGCGGCGCATCAGGGTGTCCCGTGTAACGAGCCCGTTGTCATCATCACGGCTTCCTACGAGGGCCAGCCCCCGGACAATGCCGGCCTGTTCGTGAACTGGATTACTAGCCTGAAGGCCAATGAGATGGAGAAGGTGTCGTATGCTGTGTTTGGTTGTGGCCACCACGACTGGTCCCAGACCTACCACCGCATCCCTAAGCTTATCGACGCGACGTTAGAAAACCTGGGCGGCACCAGGATCGCCCCGATCGGCCTCAGCGACGCTGCCAAGGGTGAAATGTTCACCGACTTCGAGACATGGGAGGACGAGGTCTTCTGGCCGGCCATGTCCGATAATTACGGCATCGAGCAGAGCGTCGAGGCTGAGGCTGTCCCTGCACTGTCAGTTGAATTCTCAACGCCTCGTACATCTTCCCTGCTCCAGGATGTCAACGAGGCGTGCGTAGTCGACGTCAAGACCCTCACAGCGCCCGGACAACCGATCAAAAAACACCTCGAGATCAGCCTCCCGACCGACACGACCTACAGGGCGGGCGACTACCTAGCTGTGCTCCCGCTAAACCCGAAGCAAAACGTCATCCGTGTCATGCGCCGTTTCCAGATCCCCTGGGACGCGCACATGAGGATCCGCGCCGATGGCCGGACGAATCTTCCGATTAACGAGTCGTTGTCTGTGGAGGACGTGCTAGGCTCGTATGTCGAGTTGGGCCAGCCTGCTACGAAGAGGGTGAGTCTGCTATTTCCATTCATATTTGAACATTTCCGAGCTGACATAACCGATACAGGGAGTCCTGTCTCTGGCTGTGGCAACCAAGGACATCCTTGTGAAGGAGACACTCCAGAAGCTGGCCGGCGACGATTATGCCGCGGAGATCAGCGCGAAGCGCGTCTCCCTTCTTGAGCTGCTGGAGAGGTTCCCGGAGATCGAGCTGCCGTTCGGCATATTTCTGTCGCTTCTCCCGCCCATGAGGGTGCGCCAGTATTCTATCTCCTCATCCCCGCTCTGGGACCCGTCGCACGTCACCCTGACTTTCTCCATCCTCGAGGCACCCTCCTTGTCAGGGACGGAGCACCGGTACATCGGCGTCGCGTCCAACTTCCTCGCTAACCTGGGCGTTGGCGACCGGCTGCATGTCTCCGTGCGACCGTCCCACGCGGCCTTCCACTTACCGCTCGATGCGACCCACACGCCCATCGTGTGCATCGCTGCGGGAACTGGTATTGCCCCCTTCCGTGGCTTCATCCAGGAGCGCGCGGCCATGGTCGGCGCAGGCCGCGCCTTGGCCCCCTGTCTGCTCTTCTTTGGCTGTCGCGACTCGGGTGCGGACGATTTGTATCGCGAGGATTTGGACCGATGGCAGGCCATTGGCGCCGTGGACGTGCGCCGCGCGTACAGCCGGCAAACAGACCACCCGGATGCGGCGGGCTGCAAGTACGTGCAGGATCGGATGTACCACGATCGGCTCGACGTCGGCCGGCTGTGGAAGGATGGAGCGCGTGTATACGTCTGCGGGTCGCGCGAGGTCGGCGAGGGCGTTCGCCAGGTGGCCATCAAGATGATGGCGGGCTTTGCCAAGGAGCACGATGGCCATGAGATGTCGGAGGAGGAGGTGGAGAAGTGGTTCCAGAGTCTCCGGAACGAACGGTACGCTACTGATGTCTTTGACTAAGGCGACGCTAGACGTGTTGTTTAATGCAGTTTTTCGGTCTGGATTCAGAAGGGCAGCATGGAGAGAGGATGCAATGAACAGGCTGGAATTCTAGCGGATTGTCAGTGGAAGTGTGTGGCTTATGCCGATATGTTTTAGAATCCGAGAACGGGTATAAACCCTTTCCTTAAATACATTTATCCGGCGGACTTCGATAAAAGACTTTTCACTCGCAACGGACGAGCCCACGTCTACCCTTGGGTCTCGGATATCAGATTCGGGGACAGGAATTCTCGTGATCGCCCAATAAAGCAGTTTCAAGAGGCTTCTATAATCTTCGGCATCGTGTCTGGGATCCGAAGGTCCGACAGCAATAAAACGGGCCTGTGAGAGAAAGCATAGTATCTTGCGGGAAGATGCTATCGGCTGAGGGTTCTAATGGCAAATAAGATATGAGTTCAGTTGAGTGACCGACTGGGTTATTGTTTATATTCTGATTGGGAGCTTACATCCGGTATAGTACCAATAGTACACAACAGCATATGAAACGCCGGTTCGGTGATGCACGGGTTTCGCGCCGTCTCTCGGCACCGCCAATGCCGGATATTAAAGCGCGATAAGGCATCATGGTAGAATACCCAGTCTAGCAAGGGTATGTAAGCTAGACCACTCACTAATGGTTACTCGTTCTCGGTACTGAAATGCGTAACAAACCTCTACACGTGCGACAACCATGGCACGGCATGTGGACCGAATCTCTCGTGCCAAAGATACCTCTTTCAAAGCTCCTTCTTTCAGAAAATAAGGGGTGCGGCGTGTAACAAGCCTCTCGGAGACAGGTAGGTACCCGATCTTTTTGTCGCGGTCAGGCACTCAGGATCACTGCTACAGATGTTAGGTATAGGCATCACCGGTCGAAGACGGGACGTTCTGGATTTATCGGTCTTCATTTGCCTCTCACGCATGTCTGCACCGAGTGTTGATCCAGGTCAACTTTCTGCGACCCTACGTTCCAGTCTTGCGCGACGCTAACTTAACTATTCCCGAGCTTAACTGTTGATCTGCTTCGTCGTGCACCGTTGGCCTTTGTATACACTTATCGCAAGGTCCGCATGATGCGTGATATTAGAAATCCAGAGGGGTTCTCTCAGTGTCGAATCCATCACTGGTTTCTTCTATATTAAGACGTGATGCCGTCGTGTTGGAGTTCCCGGTGCTCCTCCACTTCATCAATCTCTCTCCAACAACCACTTGTACTGTGACAAAACGATCAGATGGCTGCATATCCTATCACTGGAGTTTCCAAGGGATTGGGGGTACATCGACAGCGATCATTAGTTATCCTGTGGTTGCATCCCATGATTGGGATGCAATCGCCTACCACAGTTCGAGTTTGTCAGCCTATTATCGACTGAATCCTCCAACACAGTTATTGGGCTTGTGTGCAACAAAAGTTCAACGGAAAGAAGATCGCCAACGAGCTGAACCAGCCGAAGAACGTCTATATCTTGCAAGCCGCTGTGAATGACTACGCGGCGCTGAAGGGAAGTGAATGACTGTGACCACGGCATCCCAGGAAACCATCTACTAAGGTAGCCCTTACGGGCCTCTGTCGATGATGTCGCCAAGATCACCGGTGGTTCTATGGACTTCATTATTGGCAATGCTGGTATCAGCCCTCCTTTTTCCACTTTTGACCCTATTGGCACATTGTAGATTACTGCATTGCTCTCCTGATGAACCAGCGACTGAACAGCCGATACAGGGCCGTATCGGCCTCCTGAATTTTAAATGTACCGTAATATTCCGTATTAATTGAAATCATGCCAAGGATTGTGACTTTATCGACGATACGATTATGTCCCGTATTTTCTCCAGTCTGATACGTTCTCATTCTCTACCTCTAGTTGCAATTGTGGGTTCAAGAGGATGAGCCTCTCTGCATCGTAAATGATAGTATTGGCTGCCTCAATGCGAAACACTGTTGATAGAGGAATTACCACTGGGGCAGTGAGAGCTATGGGATTCGATGAGTAGGTTTGCGTTGGAGTCGGTATTTGTGCGGCAGTTACAATAAACTATATTGTTAAGTCAGAATACGAGCCTTTCTAGGACGTCCCAGTGTAATATAGCGAAAGCGGCCAAAGTATTTCCTGGGACGTTAGGTTATAGTTCAAGCTGATAACCTGAAGTGAAGAAGTGATCAGCGCCTGCAAGAAGATAATCGTGCAGTCTAGCTACTTCGAGTAAAAGATATCTCACTTACTAAACCAAGAAGCAGTAGTTACGTATGGATAGATAAGCGTACGCACATACGCGCAACTACCAACATACGAAGCCACCCGATTAAGGCGCGAAGTCTATTGGAGTGGAGTAGTGTCGGGATGGATGGGACAGGCAAAGTGGGTTCATTCGCCGTTCAAAGTCCCCGATAGGTTCCCCCGTGGTTTTCTTGCCCAAGAAAGACAACGCTTTACGACCAGTGGTTGACTTTCGAGCTTTGAATAAGGTCACGATTTAGAACGGTTACCCGTTGCCGTTGGTCGCTGACCTGCGGGACCGCATACTAGGAGGACCAGATATTTTCAAAACTGGATCTCCGGGCTGCCTACAACTGATTAGAGTGGCTCACAGGATGAATGGAAGATAGCATTCAAAACCAGGTTTGGACAATACGAGTAACTGATGCTGCGTTGGGGTGAAAAAGACTCCTCAATGCTCCGCCTAATTTAGCAGTTTTGCTGGATTTGTTTTCTTGGTTTTTTTTTTTGCTAGGCGCTTATGAAAGAGATTAAATCTATAATATATCTGCCGTAGTCGATTTATAGATCGATCTAATATTCCAGTACAGCCACGCGCCCCCAGATAAGACTTTCAAGTTTCGTTACAAGCAACCATATAACACTACCGCGAACATTGGATACTATACATATCATTTCAGAGCAAATTATACAGGTGCAGAATTTTAGGATCCTAGATTAGTCAAACACGATGGCAGCCTTAATTGCGGATTTATTCTTCATGGATTCCAGACACTCCTCCCACTGGTCAAGCCTGAAAGTCTTGTTGACAATCCCGTGAACTTTGACTTTTGGATTTTCACCATCAAGGTATGCAATAGCAGTCGGGAACATGTAGGTTTCAGAGAATGAGCCGAGGATGGTAATTTCGTCGCCGACTGCGGCAGTTAGGAAACGACATGCAAAGTAGCAAAGAAGTGGAAGTACACGTACATATCTTTGATGGGGGCCACGTGACGCGGGCAGAGCCACTATAAACACCGTAGACGACAAGCTTTCCCCCGCGACGAACGTAGTTAATGGAATCTTCGAGAATTTTGGGGCTGCCGGTAGCCTCGACGACGATGTCGAAACCGTAAGGGTTCTCCTTCCTGAGCTGCTCAAACTGGGCTTGTGGGTGCTGACGATCAAGCTCTATATAGACATCGGCGGCATCAAGTTCCCTGGCAAGCTGCATTTTCATGCCCGCGTTCGCGGCAATCACCACGTGACATCCGCCGTTGTGTCGAAGGAGCTGAGCCAGAACAAGGCCAGTGGGACCCGCACCAAACATGAGGACGCTTGAACCGACCTCAGGACGAATTTTCTCGAGACCGTGGGCAGCACAGGACGCAGGTTCGAGCAATGTCGCATCGACGGGCGAAAGATGGGAGATCTTAAAGACCTTGCCGACTGGATAGGCACAGTATTCGGCGAATGCACCGTCAAGAGTGACGCCATGGGCATTGAAATGCTCGCACAGCAGCGCCTTACCACGACGACAGTAGAAGCACTTGCCACAGAGTTCGGAATTGTCGGCCACGACTCGGTCTCCAATCTGGAAATCGCTTACATCCTTGCCCAATGCAGCGACAGTGCCAACCACCTCGTGACCAGGAATCAGCGGAAAGCGGGCAATGAACTCGCCTTCGTGAATATGCAAATCAGTGCCGCAGACTCCACATGCAGCGACTTTGATCAGCACGTCGCTGTCACGCAGAGTCGGCAGTGGAACATCGACCACGGAGTGGACAAGGGGCTTCTCGTAGCTAGAGGGAAATATCAGAACGTGACCATTGACGATGCCATTCAAACGCAGTTGGACTTACCGGAGAGCCTTCATTGTGGCGGGCAGAGACGAAACCATTGTGGGATCTGACGAATAGATGTGTAGTAGAGTTTGAATGTAGGAACGGGTTGAAACCTGGGGCGTCGATCCGGAGTTATATACTTCTTCTTCTTCATGTCTGCTTGTTCAAGATACGCAGCAATCGATGACGCTGGCCTGCATCCGCTTGCAGGGTCAGGGCATTAGCGCGGCCAATCCCGCATCAAGGTTAGGGTTACAAATCTTTCCTCCCCCCCCCGGCGGAAAGATTTGCAACGGCCCGAGGGTTTGGTGAAGGGCCAATTGTGTCCGTATTAGGAAATACACTAATACTCTTACGGCTAGCGCCGTTACTCGCAGCCGCTAGCTGGCGTCAATTCTAAACCTTAGGCGGGTCTCCGCAGATTTTCATCAATTGAACATATAAAGAGGTGTTTCATAACTTAACAAAAGATTGCGCAGATAGTATGGTCACCGGATAAAACTTACAGAATTATTACAACATAGTTACAAATATTCCTCAACGCCTCCCAAATGCACGCGCGTGCATCTATTCACAATAATCGACACCATCGCTACATCAAAATATATCGCACATAATCCTCATCTAGTCCGCGCGTAAAGTCTAACACGACCGGCTTCGCTCCAAAAGACGTAGACACTATCCGCTTGCTGTCCATCTTCGCCGAAAATATCCAGTTGCCGTGATATTTGCGAAGATCCAGCACTATCTTTCGGTAATCCAAGTCCCATACTTTCAATGTCTGATCGTAGCTACCTGAGAGCACTGCCTTGGTAAGTAATATTGTATATATAACAATGGCAATAGCCTAGCAACATACCTTTCCTTCCAAACACATGCAGAGTCCGGACAAGCGACTCGTGACCAGCGAATTCGAACAAGCACGTCTTCTTCTTGGTGTCCTTCTCTGCGTCAGTATCATCGCTCATGAGTCGTTGTATCCTATCCAACTCTCCGAACATACCCAGACACGAATTGTGTTATCATTTCCGCCGCTGACGATTGTACGCGCGTCCGGACTGAGAATCACGCACGCGAGCCCTCGCGAATGCCCGTTTAAGCTCATCAACAATTTTCCCGTGTCCGCATTCCATACTTTCACAATACCGTCCACTCCTGCCGTCGCAATAAAGCTCCGCCGGACATGGACAGAGTTCACAGAGCCATTGCAGGCAACAACATTATGAACTAGCGGAAATCCCTCCTCGCGTCGGTTCCGAATTATTACCATGCCGTCTTTAGAGCATGTCGCAATATACCGGTCGTTGAACGAAAGATCAAGAACCCCCTCTGTGACTGTTAACATGCAAAATACGCAGGCAGTACCAAAGAGAAATAATCCCACCGTTGTGGTCATGCAGCCGACGCACCGGTCGATAAGCCGGCAATTCCCATATTATAACCGTCCCATCACTCGATCCTGTCAGCATCATACGATCGTCGTACTGCAGGCAAAGAACTGATCCAGTATGGCCAATACTGTCGCCTTCCAATGCGTCAGTCGTCTCCGTGTTCAATATGCGTAGCTGCTTGCCCGTCGTAGTGTCCCAGACTCGGACTGAACGATCGCGGGAACCCGTTATAATTTTCTCACTATCTGTTGTTACCATTGCCTCACCCATCGGGTCAAATTCACTCACTCATCGAATTGAACGCAGTACACACTTTCTTCGTGTCCATCCAAATTATAGGCCTCTACGCTCACTCCGCGCTGCCACCGCCGATCCAAAAGATAACGGGTCTCAAACATCTTGCGCCAATCAATATCATCCGGGGTTTCTGGTTTCACCGCCCACCGTCGGCGCAGTCTGAACT
>JANJPG010000389.1:0-10629 GCA_030407185.1 Lipomyces yarrowii
TGTTTAGTGGCGCTTGAACTTGACTTCGGGTTATTCTGTTGACTCGACACCACTTTCTGTCTGCTAGCGAGTCGGTCCGTGCGTATAGTGGTGCTGTCATCTGCTGGTCTATGAAGCGTTTTTTTTTTTACTCAATCGCACTGGAACCGTTAGACACAACTCGACATAGAGATCGCGCTCCTGGGGTTTTCGCGCAGCGAGAAGGAGTCTGTTGAGTGATTCCAGAAGGACTTGCAATAAAGGCAACACCTCCTTGTATAACAGCTCAAATCTGCCACCACCGATACTTCGAAACAGAGTCCTGAGGAGAAGGTAATAATTTAATGGATCCTCAGCAGTTGTAGCCAGGCTCATGCACTTCAAGATCAAATTCCGTAGATGAGGCTGGAAAACTTCTTCGTTGGTGGTAGAAAACAAATTGACAGCCATAAACGATAATTTGAATAACCTGATGAGGAGGTTTGCACGTAACGGATCACCTTGGCCGATTTCTTCCAATCGCTCCATTAGAAATTTGAGTAGAATTCCAGCAAAATTGGCGGACGTTGGTTCGCTGGCAAGGAAAAACTGTGGAACATGAAGTAGTGACGGGTTACGAAGCATAGCGTCGAAGATATACGGGAGATCTGGTTCTAAAACTTCGTGGAAGGCGGCGGGATCTATATGGATGAAAACAGTGGCAAATGTCTCCAGCAGCTCCTTCTCTTCTTTCGAACTGGTGATTGGAATATTAGGTCCTATCGAATCATAACTTGCAGGACGATGAGTGTCGATAATCGGCTTTTCTCGTACAGTTGCATAATATGAGAATCCATTGGCACCTTCGCGGAATAGCTTACGGAATATAGCGACCTGTTCGTAGTTGAATCCGCGCGCTGTTTCATTCCACTGAGTCGCGTTGATCGCCGCAATATCAGGAGTAGGCGGCGGATTACAAGTTTTCAAACCAAACATAATGGTTTTCAGACCGTTCAACAGGTTCTTGAACAGGTATCGACCGTCTGCCAAGAAATATTAGCGCACACCTCTAATAAACTATTCAGGAGTTCGTACCTTTCATGCCGTCAGCAGTTGTATCGGCATGCAACTTAATTGGAAAAGCAGCAAAAATATCAATATACTCCAAGTCCATCTTCTGTTCATCATTCTCGCCTTTCTCTATCTCGGTTTCATCCGGGTATTCCAATGGTTTGCCCTTCTCCTCTTCGCGAGTGATCGATGCGATTGGATCAACCGGTCTCTTTTCAACTTTCTCCGTGCTGTGATGGAGTGCATTGTCATGATTTCGATTCAAAGCCGCAAATTTCTCAGCAAACGCGTCGAGGATAAAGATAATCAATTGACGACCTACATCGAAAATTGGATTCATTAGTCACCGAATACGTATAAATTATAATCAACGACTTACCTTCGGCTTTGTTTGGCAGCTTCATTATTCTTTCAACCAAATTCAACAACAACTTCGCGCTCATGGTCTGGAAACTGGCTGCAAGAGTATTGTCGAGGAGATTTTTCGAATAAACTTCGACAGTCAACCAAATTTGGGCTGGCGTTAATTCCGCACGAACATGGTGCAATAGGTCGGCGACCATGCTATACGCGAGAGGTCTACAACGCCATCATCAGTCGTTTCACCTCTGGAATATTCTCCAAGAGATCACATACCTTAAAGTTTCATGCACCGTAAGTCCGTCACCAATCAAGAGCTGTTCATTCAACAGAAGATCTACCTTCGGAATGAATATGGCTCGAAAATCAGTTGACAGAATATGTCTGGTCGCGACCAGTAATTCCTAAAGTGAAACTGTTAATCCAAAATTTTTGATGACCAGGGACGTTCGGCACAACATGTACGGACCTTCCTCGACGCTGACAATTCGCGCGGACAATCCTTCAATAGCCGGATGACAAAATCCGGAATTAACGAATGATACTTCTTCAGCGCAGGAGCAAATCCGCGGAGCACGTACGCGAGGAATGACATAGTCTAAGTCAGTTAGTCAGTCGGCCATAAATTCATGCATAAGCCATATCGACAAAAACGCACTTTGACCTGCGCAGTAATAAATTCTCCGAATGCCGTACGATTCTTGATTGCCGGGGATACCGAGGTGTAAATCTCACCTCTCGATGCCGCCGCGGTGTGTGCTTCCGCCTGCGGAGCAGCCTGCAATGACAACATCTGCAATGACAGTAAGTACTTTTGCACCATTTCAGCTTTTATGGTACTCCGTAGTAAGCATACCTCGATGATGAGCGGGACGAACACGGACAGATTATCATTAACAGATTGCTTATGCGTCGAAAAGAGAAGAACAACAATGATTGGACATTCGGTCAGTACTTTAAAGCTAAACATGCTCTTTGGTAATGTCTTCGCAGGTGCATCTCCCCCTATGTCCGATGGCAGAGACGGCGACATTGGTCGAGGAGACTGAAATGACAAGTTTCCGGGCTACAATTCAACCCATTAGTATACCAAAATACCGTGCCTGCAACCAATGGACCTACAGTAGAAACATTTGCCAAGGTCTGAGACATGCTCGAAGAATGCAGCTCGAATGTCTCCTTAACGACGGCGGGCATATTTTTATACATCTCCACCACAAGATCCAAAAATGGCTGAACATGGTCACTAAGCGTGGCCTTGTATGTTCGATGTAACCCGGTTATGATCTTCATGCAGAGAACACCATTCTCCTCGTTTTCAATTCGCAGAAGAGACATTAATAATTGCATAACCTGAATTGCATACTGTCGAAATGGCTCATTCATCTGCAGGCGATGAATGATTTCGAGTAAGCAGTTGCGCAGTTTCTAAAGCGCATTAGCATCTACTCCGCATCCTTATTGCAATGCGCCATACTTGTTCTGGGGATACAGTCAGAAAGCTTGGAGGTAAACTTTCCAATATTGAGATCAAAACTGGCATGACCTTGCTGAGGAATTTTGGATATTCCTGTGGCTGCTGGAAAGTCTCCAGGGAATCACGTAGTTCAGTCGCAATCGGCAATTTGGTTTTCGCATCTGCTCACGCGCAAAATATTAGCATTCTATCCCGTTTGTGTCCTTCAGCATCCCAACCCGGATCTGATTCATAAATGAAGCCTTTGGGAAACTTGGCCAAGTTGACAGTTACGGCAAAACGTACCTGCAGACGCATCTGATAATCGCTGCGCATACGCGTCAGCTGTTAATCCGACCATTGTGTCTTTATCATTGACTTCTGATCCAAGACCGCCAAGTCGATAGAATCTGGTGACTGGATAGCGAAATTGCGTGTAAATTCACTCGCTCGGGGTCGAGTCCCGCAAAACTGGATCTCCCAAAATATTTGAATTTGCAAATAAATCAAGCCGAAAACTGATTATTGAAATTCCAGTCGTTGTTACTGTTCTATTGAATTCGCGGCGGACCAAATGCTTTATTGTGCCCGTTTACAGTACTCCCAGCTAGAAATTGGCGATGAGATTTCATAAGCCCAAAAAAAACATCGAATTCAGGAGGACGCGGGCAGTCGCGTCTCCAAACTTGATGACAAAGGTCTACTGCTTGAGCTTAGTCAGTAGCACTAAGTTTATGCTAATCCTATTGTAGCATCCGATATACCTAAAAACGTTTAGCGCGAAAATGGTGCGAAATGCTGCCCTAAACCAGTGCGGCGCGATTGAAACAAAATGGAGCATTTATTCGTCAATTGTAAGGTTGATTCGAAAATTTATACGGCTTCAGGCTGTTATTGTTGTTGCTGTTGTATTTTAATAAGTTAGGGATTACCTAATTCGCGTTGCTCGAGGGACGGCTTAACAGAATTTGTGAATGGCTACGAGTATGATACGCGAAATCGTCCCAGGAACAAAGGCGGTGGGGGCGAGGGTTCCGTTCAGGAACAGACGTGGGGGGTCACATTGATTTTCCGTGATCTTTATTTCTCCGCCTTAAGGCAGATGAGTTAGCGAATATTTCGTTGCGTCAGGACACTGGAGTCATCCGTTGTTGGTTAAAAACCATTAATGATTGCATCAAGCATCGTATTCTTGAGTGTTCTGCAAGATAGGGGTACCACCTGCGACAAGAGATAACCGACGGTTGCGGGGCAGCAAGATTTAAACAATTTGCGCCGAAAATGTTTGACAATATTTAATTAATTCAGTTAGCATTCAAATCAGCAACTTGACCAGCCCTAGAATTTACTGTGATAAGTTTTGTATGTAATTAAGCTACGAGGGTAGCTGAGCCAACACCAACTAAGAAGTGGGTGCGGCCGGGTCCACACCGCACTCTCATTCCACCCCACGCTTTGATAAAATGCCTGTTTCCTCGCACTTGCCTTTACTGCCAACCAGGACAGCTTCATCGTTGCTTGTTAGAATTCAGTCGAATTTTACAAACGTAAGTATAAGTTGTTACCCCATTCCCGAAAAGCCAGTCCTGGTCATTTTTTTGCTGCGGCGCTAACTTCTGTGGCCCATATCATTGGGCCAGTATAAGTTTATACAGACTTCTCGCCCGCTCGTTTTCTTCTCTACGCCCAAGTACCCCGTTACCACCACTCGGCATTCCAGATTCTTTTCGAATTCACCAATGACTGTCACTAAGCCGCATGTTCTTCTCCTAGGCGAAATCCGCCACGCCAAGGCCGAATGGGAAGCTTTGTCCGACGTGGCGACCTTATCTATCTGTGACTCCGCCAACCGCGAAGAATTCATCAAAGACTTGAAAGGAAAGTATTCTGATGTCGCCGCTGTCTACCGAACTTTTAATTCCATTGCCATCTCCGGTCGTTTTGATGCCGAGCTTTTGAAGGAATTTCCGTCAACCTTCAAGTACATCTGCCACAACGGTGCCGGTAAGTGTGATTAGACTAGAGCGATCGCAAGTAAAGCAATTTTAAGTCAATTGCTTTTCTGAGAGCAATTCTGGCTTGCTACAACTGTGATTTTATTATAGACTCTGGTTAATGGAATGTCCTGACCTGTTTTTCTGCTAGGCTACGACCAGATTGACGTCGCTCCCTGCACCGAGCAAGATATTCACATCTCCAACTGCCCGTCTACCGTCGATGATGCCACCGCAGATGTGAACATGTTCCTTATCCTGGGGGCCCTTCGTAACTTCAATGAGGCCATGGTCAGTCTCCGCAAGGGTAACTGGAACGCCGGAGTGCCGCTCTCGAACGACCCCGAGGGAAAAGTCCTTGGTATCCTTGGCATGGGCGGTATCGGTCGCGCACTTAAGAAACGCGCCGAGGCATTCGGCATGACTGTGCAGTACTATAACCGTAATGAACTCTCTACTGAACTTGCTGCTGGTGCCAAGTACGTCTCGTTCGACGAGTTATTAGCTACTTCCGATGTGTTGTCGTTGAACTTGCCGTTGAATCCCAAAACCAGACACACTATCAACAAGGAGGCATTTGACAAAATGAAGGATGGCATTGTCATTGTCAACACCGCTCGTGGTGCCGTGATGGACGAGGCCGCCCTTGTTGACGCCCTCGCGAGCGGCAAGGTAAAGAATGTCGGACTTGATGTCTTTGAGGGTCAGTTATATATTCATTTCTTGTGAGTCCGAAATCGTTTATGCTAACATGGGTACAGCTGAGCCAAAGATTCACCCAGGATTGATGTCGAACGAGAAAGTCATTCTCCTTCCACACATGGGAACCCTCACCTACGAGACCCAGAAAAAGATGGAGATCCAGGTTATTGATAACATCCGCGCCGCCCTTACCACTGGCAAGCTGAACACCATTGTTCCTGAGCAGGTCGCGTTGCAGTAGACATAATGTCGACTTGAATTTATTATGCAATTTGGTATATATCTAGATGAAGTTTTTTTGGTATTCATTATTAGCGCCGAGTTGTTATAGAAGAATTGGGATTATAATGATGGAAAAAGTAGCAACGCTTTCGACTCTCTGGTCCCCAGCTTCGTATTCGATGGTTTGGTGGCCCCGACACATTATACATTTCACTCTTGTAGCTATTAACCACATAGAAACTCTCTGTAAATTATTGTAGCAGCGGACCTGGCTTTGTTCCAAGGTTTGTTGCCGGATCATTCGACTCTGCTGGGGTCGTAAATAGGACCGAATATTTGCATTGTATTATTTTGTTTTTAGTTGTATGACTTTTGTGCGAAATTATTTCTCGACTAGATCCCGTGGCGCAATTTACAATTTAATATTGGAATCGGGTTTAGCCCCTCTGTCAAAATTTAATGAAATTTGACACCTTGCGGCTTGTGTGTTCGTGGGGAGCCCCTCAGCCAGGTGTAAGCACTCGGCGGACACTCTTCCCTCAACGAACCTACAAGCGCATTGGTCGCCGTGCTGCATGGTGGTCGGTTTCTTTTCAAACGGTGGAACATTGAACATTGCGAAATGGACTGTTACTACAATCATCATCACCGCATTTGGATCAGTACTTCAACCTGAACCATAACAACGAGGCGACCAAGCAAATTATAAATGTTCGGGTCGGCGGGCAGCATGGATCAATAGCTAGTATTTCCAAAAACCCGCACCAGCACCAGCAAGGAAAGGAAAGGAAAGATCGAGAAATGGCGGGCCATCACAGCGGAAGATTGTCGTCTTGGTCGGCAAATTAGCACATACTATTTGCCGACCCGAACACGAGAAACATAATTGAAATATAATACACTATATTGAGTCACTAGACTAATGCTGCTGCCTGTAGAGTACACCATTCGTCGCGCCAGATACTGACACGGGATCGAACTGTATCAATGATGATAGTAAAGCCGATATCAAACCTAATCCCATAGCAATTCGCACAAATTAACTCCGATAGAATACAAGACAAAGAAAGAAAGACTATACACAAGAGCTTACGCAAAGGAGAATATTGCGCCTTCCACAAACGACCCGGATGCACCTCTAGACGATCCCAAATAAAAAAAAAATAAAACCCACAAATCCCAGGGCTTTTCATGAATGTACAATACTTTCATAATAACGAAGCCCCTATCTAAGACCATTCCGCTAACAGACTATCAATCTTAATCCTTTTGACCTCAGCCTGCGAATCCTGCAAGCTCTCGCCGTCCGGTTTGCTGCTTTCCTTGTCTTCACGCTTATCGCTTCCTCGCTGGGCCTTGAAGACAGGATCGTAACCGAGGCAGACCCGTTTTGACTTTGCACAGTTGAAGCAGATGGGATGCCGCTCGTCACATTTGATCCTTCGTTTGCGACAGGTCAGACAGCCGGTCTTTGTCCGCCTCTTGATTTCCTTGACAGGCTTGTGGGCAGTGACATCAGCAATTGTAGCCGCCACCTGGGCCGCTGCTACTTGAGATGAGTGTGCATGTTGGTGGAAGGCAACCGCGGCAGCTGCAGCCGCGACTTGGGCAGGTGCTGGTCGTAGCTGCGGAGGAGGTGGAGCTGGTGATTGTTGTAGGAGGTTCGTGCTCTCCGGGGAGTATGCTGGTGGTGGTTGCTGTTGACGTTGCTCCTGGTGGTGCTGCCGAGCTGGCACGTAGAAAGACTGAACTGGCGCGGTCACAGGATCGACGTGCTGTGAAGAGGGAGACGGAGATTGTTGATGCAGTCTAAGAGGAGGCAGCGAGAAGGGCGGGGAGTGACCCTGGGACCGGGCCGGCCGTATTGGCGAGTCGATGTAAGGTGTTGTTGGCCTGTGGGAGTAGTAAGCCTGCGTGGAAGCGGTGCCGGCGGAGAATGAGTAGGGCGGCTGCAAGGACGAGAAAGCGGACGATCCAGGCGAAGTCGAGTTGTAGTGGGAGTTCGGGTGGGAATGCTGTTGATGAACGGGAACATGAGAATTGGGCTGGAGCTGGAACGGCAGCTGGGGCAACGGCTGGATCGGCTCTGGCGGAGCTGGAGGGAAAGAATAGCGGCCGTTCGGTCCATTAGCGGTGCCAGCCGGATGACTATGGCGCATCTCCGTCAAGCTCCGACTGGAATCAAGCGGGCCGTGCGGGGAATATGAGGGCAGCGGGTCGACCATCATGATGGGCAGGGATGCAACTTCGGAGTGGAGCGAATGTGTCTGCCGGGGCAAAAGACGGGACGGGGAGGGGCCAACACATATATATATGTGTATGCATGTATATCTTTACGTATGGGGATGATGTGTATCGAGTACCCGGGTTGTGGAGGGTACTCAAACTCGCGAGATTTCAGGGCCCCAAGCGTGGCAAGGGCGGCAAACGCAGAGTTCGCCGAGCCGACTTGCAGACAAAAAAAAGCACTGCTAAATGCAGGCGAGGTGCGAGTAAACCGCGACGCGAACTTTCGCCTGTACCGCTCGTACCCGGCCAGTACCGAATCTACTTTGGCCGTTCGTGGCGGTGCTCGTCGACACGAAACACTTACATGCTGACGCAGTAAAAGGCTTGGCTGCCAGACACAGTTAGATGCAGCACCACCCGACCTCGCATGCACCTGTCGCAGTATTCCGATAAACCTGGTCTAACTAACCTAACGTTGTTTTTTGAAAAGCAAATCCCGCGAGGCGATTGCAGCGAATGCCGATTGTGTGTTGCCGTATCCACACATTTCTCTACGGCATTAAATGGCAAATGTCCGGCGATTAGGGTTGTAACTATATTCCGCTGCCGCAGACTTGACCCTGCAATGTGGCAGGATAACTTGACAGATATTACCTTCCTTTTGGGCTGGCGTTTTTCGCCCCAATCGTCACCTTCGTGTCGCCGTCTGATCTTTCTCTCGCCTGCTCCTTCCGTCCTCCCCTTGCTGTTGGCGTCCGGTTGTGCACGTGAAAGATAATGCGGTGGGCCACCATAACCGCGTGGCCGCTTGGCCACCGACCCGTGGCGCGGAAGTTCCTAACAAAGACAGTTTTCGAATTATCGCGTTGTTCGCGCGGGTCGCGAATTATCGTGCCTGGTTATTGCTTCCGGGCCGATTGCAAGACGCAAGAACAGTAATTATAAGCGAAATGATCTGTCTGAATTCTGACAGAGAATTGAGAGTGCGTGCCGTGCAATATAATAGCATTGACGCTCGATCGTAGGCAAGCCAGAGACCAATTAAGAGTAACAAATAAGGTCGCAAATAGTTGACATTTCAGTTTTAAGGTCACAAATAGTTGATATTTCAGTTGCTACGTGGAAAAGAACAGATACTACACTTTCGTTGACTTTTAACTAGGTACCAGGTAAGCAAAGATTCTACAGCTTACAGAACGAGTCAGCAATCTGGTTGCCCAACGTTTCTGGCTAAATATATGCATACCAACGTCAATGGCAGCTACAGGTTAGTGTAACAGAGAATGCTTAATCCGGCGCAAAAACCCCGTTCGAAAGTGAATAACCAGCTTATCTTTCCTAGTCATTTATGGCAGGTTGATGCACATCCTAAGTAGTACGGCTTCAAGACAATAAAGCCTGCAGAGAATCTCACTGGCACGTTAGACTTTAATTGCACATTCTTCTTTACTGATGAAATCCGACAAGGCCAGAACGGGTTTATCCGGTTTGTTCTGTCACTTTCGCACCTGGTCGGAGTGGTACATCTAAATTCTTACTTGGCCATACAACAAAACTGATTATAACATTCGTACAGATGGCTTGCCGTGCCATGCCTTTCCCTAGCTAGTTAATGCAGGGACGTAATTGCAATAATGCATCTCCAAACATGTTTGGCGTTTGGCGATTGGCCGTGCGTTCATGCATGTTTTGGCAGAGAATATCTCCCTTCATACATTAGCCCAAGGCTCTGAAGCAGCTATCATGTCAATATCGGCGGCCATCGCCGTGTAATTTTCTGCATGAAATTCCGCATGCAAATCCTTACAGCTCGAGCAAGTATCCAGAGATACGCGTCTCGCGCCGTGGTGCTGGCGCGGCGCTTAGCGCGAACCCCGCGGAGCCCCGTCAACTGATACAGTTATGCCACGGCATGCGGCTTCCATGCATCGAACAACTTTAATGCACTGTTTTTTTAGCGGTCGCCGGCGGCGCGGCGCGTGGCCATCCGATGGAAGCCATTGTGGCAAAGTACTTGTTAACTCTAAAAAATTTTCTTGGTGGCCCTTTTCTTACCGTTATCGAGAATTCCTCGGACTTGACCTGGCTAGATATTCCTAGTTTATGCAGGCATAAATAAAACTATGCCTGTTTTAGTCTGTTGAGGCAGGCCGGACGGCGTATGGTGATCCAAAATCAGTGACACCCCACCCTAACCCTCTCGATTGGCTGTGGAATGTTTAGGCCACTAGCGTATGTCAGATCCGCGAATCGTCTCATGATGACTGCAAAGACCAGGTGCCTAACCACTGGCTAACCCGCGACTGACTTTTGATTAAGTAGATAAAGAGGAAATGGAACTGATAATCACTCATAAAGCACATTGCAGATAATTAAGCAAGTTGCGGTTACATATAAGAAATCACTATCGTTAATTTCTGCACTATTAATCCAAGTCGAGCGACTGCGGATGCCTTCGGTGCGACTTGTACCTCTTCGCGGCGAAAATAGCAGTTTTCCAACCTAAATAGTGTCAGGCGGCCGAGCCAGGATATGCGTGGCACAGCGCAACATCGGCTGCGAGAGGTGGTCAATGGTACAAGGGTGTCCCTGAGGTTTTTCTTTTGAAGCTTATCCTCCTGCTTCATGTCCGAAACG
>JANJPG010000390.1:0-10701 GCA_030407185.1 Lipomyces yarrowii
TTGGCAAAACTGGACCACTTATTGCGATTGATCTGATATCTCGTGATATTTTTGGAGGCAAGTACTTACAGCCATGTGATTTGTACCCTCCGTCAGAAATGACCTGAATAAATCACAAAATTGAAGCAGAGTCAGCTACAGTCTCAAATTAGTTTCCAAAATACGAAATTTTCACTTTTGAACACTTTTATTGGTAGATATAGATAAATTTGTAGTGGGTGCTGTTTAACGTCGTACCCCCCGGGCGCATTATTGAGCACAAAATCATCGAGACAATATTCAGAACCTCCGGAGCAGCTGTTGCCACTCAGAAATCTCATTTGTCTGAGCGACTATTATTAATACTAAACTGGTGCTGCATTCAAGACTCCAAATTTCATGTATATGCCACCTATCAGCTGTCAGGAACCTATGCACACACCCGATCACGATACTTGAAATTCCCTAACCCTGTTCCCCCAAAAGGAAGTGAAGGTGACACCGGGAAAACGTCGTGCGGCCGGCGTCGGCCGGGGCCAGTTCAACAAACTAGGGCACAAAGTTCGGCTGCAACAAATTTCTTCCTTCGCCGGAATATCTCGACTTGTGATTATTCATTATACCTGCTTTTACGACAAAGAATGTCTGTGGCGCATAAAGCTTGTCTTATTGTCATTGGTATGTCACATAATCCCCGTTTGGTGACGGAGACATTATGGCGGTGATAGGAGACGACGTATACGAAATTTTTACTGCCGCTTCACACGGATGCTAACGGGATAAAGACGGCTGGGGAATCGCTCCAGAGAAGGGCGTTCTGGGCAACGCGATCGAGAATGCGTATACGCCGGCGATGGACGCGTTCGCGGAATCCCGTGGTTACACTACTCTCGAAGCGTCTTCGACATTTGTTGGACTTCCCGAAGGCTTGATGGGCAACTCAGAGGTCGGCCACCTCAACATTGGCGCTGGTCGTGTTGTCTGGCAAGACGTCGTTCGGATCGATATGACTATGAAGAAGCACGAATTCGCCAAGACCGATAACATTGTAAATGCGATGAAGACAGCGAAGGCAAACGGTGGCCGTTTACACTTTTTGGGACTGTTGAGCGATGGTGGTGTGCACTCGCACCAGAACCACTTGTTTGAGTTGCTGGCGACTGCAAAGGAGTTCGGTGTTGAGGAGGTGTATGTGCATGCGTTTGGCGACGGCAGAGATACTGATCCAAAGTCCTTAGCTGGGTATTTGATGACTCTTCTCGCTAAGTTCGAGGAGATTGGCATTGGCAAGCTTGCCACCGTCGTTGGACGTTACTATGCTATGGATCGTGACAAGAGATGGGACCGGGTCGAGACCGCCATCAAGGGCCTTACTAGCGTCTCGGGAGGCGAGGCCGTTGACCAGGCCGATATTGTGGCCAAGGTCGAGTCCCGCTATGCCGAGGGGGAGACTGACGAGTTCATGCGACCGATCGTTGTTAATGGTGCGGACGCTCGGATTAAAGAGAATGACACGCTCTTCTTCTTCAACTATCGTTCTGACCGTGTACGTGAGATCACCCAGCTCTTGGGCGTCGACTCTTCGCCGATCGATACCGAGATCCCAAAGAACTTGCACATAACTACGATGACTCAATACAAGGCCGACTACCCTTTCCCCCTCGCATTCCCGCCACAGCGCATGGATGATGTTCTTGCGGAATGGCTAGGCAAGAAGGAGATCCCTCAAGTCCACATTGCCGAGACCGAGAAATACGCTCACGTAACTTTCTTCTTCAACGGTGGTGTTGAGAAGCAATACCATCTCGAGCAGCGCGACCTTGTTCCTTCTCCTAAAGTCGCTACGTATGACCTGTTCCCCAAAATGTCGCAGCACGAAGTTGCTGAACAGGTCGCCAAGCGTGTTGCCGAGCAGGAATTCCCGCTCGTGATGTGCAACCTGGCTGCTCCGGATATGGTCGGCCACACTGGCAAGTATGAAGCCGCAGTCGAGGCCGTTGCTCACTGTGACCTCGCGATCAAGACCGTATACGATGCCTGCGTCCGTGAGAACTACATCCTCTTTATCACGGCCGACCACGGTAACGCAGAGGAGATGGTGACACCGGAAGGTAAGCCCAAGACGTCGCACACGACCTATAAGGTTCCGTTTGTCATGGCAAATGCGCCACAAGAGTGGTCTCTTGACGATAATGGCGTTCTTGGTGATGTTGCGCCTACCATTCTCGATGTCTTTGGCGTCGAAAAGCCAGAGCATATGACGGGGCGAAGCTTATTGAAAAGGAACTAAGTGATTGAACCTCAATAAGCGTTTTGCTTGGTTGCTGTTGTTTTGAGTGGAGTTTTAGAGGATTCAGATTTCCTTGGTATAGTGAGTGATCTCAAGGCGAACACGCAGGCTGGCTACTGTGGGGAGGTACCTTGGATGAGTACACTTTGGTATTACATACTGGGAATAGAAGCTAGATATAGATATTATATTAATATAGAATTATTTAGTTACAAGTACTTTTAACATTGTAGGTCTGTCGGAGGTCACAAGTGGCTAGGCGCTAATGACGTCACTGGCTCGCGCACGGCCTGAGCCGCTCGAGGCTAGAGAGCACGTCTTCGCACTGCTTTGCCACACCCTCAGCCACGAGTGCTATCTTCCCCGTCCCTCGCGGCTTCGCTTCGATCGTTGCTTCGTATGGTGAAGTCCGTTGGTCAATGGCTCCGTCTCGCATGGCAATGACGATCCAAACCCTTCTACTGGCAATTCAGCATAAAAATTATAAAATATAAATAATCTCCTTCCTTGGTATGGCCGAATTCATCGACGTAATTGTTACCCACCCGAGATGTCTACCACTACCACTTCGGTCCTTCATCTCCATGAGATAGCGAACCCGCCCCCTGACCCGTCCTTGCTTCCTCCGTATGTGCGGGATCTCGGGGTCAAGGTCAATTACAAGGGCTATCTCACGGCGGAGGAGAAGTCCGCTCTGGAGCAGTTCAATAACCTGTCCCTCTACATTGCGTCGGCCATGATCTTTCTCAAGTCCAACACCCTTCTCGAGCGTGAATTAACCCAAAATGATGTTAAATTCCGTCTGCTCGGTATATCCCCAGATCCGATTTAATGTCTCTCTCTGGAATACGCTAACTCTTTGTCCAAAGGCCACTTCGGTACCTGTCCCGGCCTTACTCTCGCTTACTCTCATTGCAACCGCCTGATCATAAAGAACGATCTTGACATGATATTTGTCGTCGGTCCAGGCCACGGTGCTCCTGTTATTCTTGCCGATCTCTGGATCGAGGACTCACTCGATGCCTTTCTTCCCGATTATCCTCGCAACAAGAAAGGACTGGAGAAGCTTATCCATGGATTCTCCTGGCCGGGCGGTTTTCCTTCACACATTAATGCTGAGGTTCCTGGGTCCATCCACGAAGGTGGAGAGCTCGGTTACTCGCTTGCTGTTGCCTATGGCGCAATTATGGACAAGCCGGATTTGCTTGTGACTTGTATAGTTGGTGACGGTGAGTCTGAGTCGGGACCTCTTGCCGCGTATGTTTTCCCGTTTGAGATTTTCTTTCCCTTGGTCTTGCTGACAATTATTCAGCGCCTGGAACTCGCACAAATACATTGACCCGGCTGAGTCTGGAGCGGTTCTGCCTATCCTCCATGCCAATGGTTTCAAGATCTCCGAGCGCACAATCCCCGGCACTGACGATGACAAGGAACTCATTGCTCTCTACTCCGGATACGGCTACCAAGTCCGGATCGTTGAGGACCTCAAGAACATGCACGACGATCTTGCCGCCTCGATGGACTGGGCGCTCGACGAAATTAGGAACATTCAGACTGCGGCGCGCTCAGGTAGACCAATTCTCAAGCCGAGATGGCCTATGATCATTCTCCGTACGCCCAAGGGCTTCTCCGGCCCAAAGTACCTCGACGGCGAACCGATCGAGGGTTCATTCCATTCGCACCAGGTGCCACTCCCCGAGGCCAAGACGAACCCAAAACAGTTCAAGCTCTTGAAAGAATGGCTGTTGTCCTACGGTGCAGACAAGCTCCTAACTCCTGATGGCCAACCTATTCCTGAAATTTTAACCTTGGTTCCCAAGGAGCGCAGTAGGCGGATGGGCCAGGTCACGGAAACCTTCAACGGCTATGAACCACTTTCTCTACCCGACTGGAAACCAATGGCTAAGGAGAAAGGATCACAGTACTCTGCCATGCAAGCCGTTGGTGAATACCTCGACAAGGTCCTAGTATGGAACCCCAAGCAAGTCCGAATTTTCTCGCCGGATGAGCTGGTTTCGAATAAGCTTGACGCAGTCTTTAACCACACCAACCGTAACTTCCAGTGGGATCCTCTTACGCGTGCTAAAGGTGGTCGAGTTACGGAGATTTTGTCGGAACACTGCTGCCAGGGATGGATGCAAGGCTACACATTGACCGGTCGTGTCGCTGTGTTTCCCTCATATGAGTCCTTTTTGGGTATCATTGCCACCATGATGGTTCAATACGCCAAGTTCATGAAAATGGCCAAGGAGACAAGGTGGCGCCGCGACATTGCCTCGCTCAACTACATCGAGACCTCAACCTGGACTCGGCAGGAGCACAACGGGTTCTCGCACCAGAACCCAGCATTCATTGGTACGGTTATCAAGGTCAAGGCCGAGACTGCGAGAATCTACCTGCCTCCGGATGCTAATTGCTTTCTGTCAACTGTCCAGCACAACTTGAGAAGTAAGAACTATGTTAACTTGATGGTCGGTTCAAAGAAGCCTACTCCGGTGTACCTTTCTGCCGAAGAGGCCGAGGATCATTGTGTTGCCGGCGCTTCTGTGTGGAAGTTCGCTTCGACAGACGATGGATTAAAACCGGATGTTGTTCTCGTAGGTATTGGTGTCGAGGTCACTTTTGAAGTTATTGCCGCTGCTTCACTGTTGAAAAAGAAGGTGCCTAACCTACGTGTGCGTGTGGTGAACGTCACGGACCTCATGATCCTTCAACCTGACAGATCTCATCCTCATGCTCTATCCGATGAACGATTTGATTCGCTCTTCACCGAAGACAAGCCAGTCCACTTCAATTACCATGGCTACCCAGCGGAGCTGAAAGGTCTTTTATTCGGCCGTCCAAACCTCGACAGAGTTACAATCGCCGGATACGATGAGGAAGGTACAACCACAACGCCTTTGTCGATGATGGTCCTCAACAGGACTGATCGCTGGTCCGTTGCCGTCCATGCTATTGAAGGCGCGGCACGATGCAACACTAAGGTACAGATCGAGAGCCACTTGCTTATCTCTGAATTTGAGCACGCCAGAAGCAAGCATCAAGAATACGTCGTTGAACACGGAAAAGATCCTGAGGGACTGTATGATACGCCTGTATTTTAAATGCGTGTTTTATGTGACCAATGGTTATTGTGAGGTCTAGATTGATTTGCCGCAGTACACGTAAATGCCCGCAATTAGTTATTGAAATATAATTAACGCGTGAACCTCTAATGAACAAAGAGAGATCCTGTTATTTATACTGTTCGCTTATTTATACTCGTTAGACGGCGCACCATTTTGAACATTTTATTACGAGAAATAACAAACACGTCCTTGTCCCTGTATTACACAAAAACCAAGTGTTTTGTACCGTCGAGCGACGAATTGCGGCGGTACCGCGTAAACAAAACAAGGCCGGGGAAGTCTCGAATTGCACACAATCATCACTCTGGCACCTCTAGCTCAGTCAATTTTTCTTTCGTCGGGGCCGTTGCAGTGCTAATAGGCAATGATAATAGCCACTACTCTGGACGCCCGATGTGGATCCACCTCTGAGTGTCAGATCACTCATTAAGGTCCGTCAATTTTCTGAACGCGAAAGCTCGTACCTCATCGTTTCCCCGACATATACTAACGAATCATACAAATTACAGACCTGATTGTAGTCCTTTACACCGGCTATGGAGGACACAGTTTTGTGGAGTCCGTCATCGCAAAGTTCATTTAGGCCGCCATCTTCCACAAACCCTTTGGCAGACAACTCGTTAATAAGCGCAACGGGTAACTCACATCAAGCTGATTTACAGCAGGCTCACTCGGCAAGTAGCAACATCGTGACAGTGTCGTCGTCAACGCCAGATGTTATGTCGTCGATCAGCATTGACGGCGTGTACGACGTCGCTGACAACGTGAATCGGCTTCCTCAGACACAGATTCGGCTTCTTGATAAGTCCAGGGTTGGTAGTCTGCAAGGCTATCGTGGGTTTGGAAATGACGTTGGCCACGAAGAGTATGAGTATGACAATGTGAGCGAAGAATCCCACAATGAAAGTGGACCGGAATATGAGGACCTACAGACGGAGTACGAAGACGACCAGGAAGTTGACCAACCAGACGCTAGCACTCCACATGCGCGCGACTACAATTCTGCCTCAATGTCGGAAATAAATGTATCATTGCCCTCAGTTGAGCCATCGTTTACAGGCTCGCTTGTAGAGCAGCTACCTCAGTCATCTACTCTTGCACCTGCCACCTCAGCAGTAGCTAAAGCCGACGAATTATTCTCCTCGCCACGCGTTTCTCCGTCGCCATCGCCACCGTTACCTGACACGCAGGACATCGAGCTAGAAACAGCCAGCGGCCAAAGCGGCGCCGATGATGGATTAGAAGACGTCACGGAAGAAGATGAAGAGGGTGGATTTGATACGTCTCCGTTACTTAAAAAGTCAGCCATGCAACAGCAACAACAATTGCCGGGTGATGAAACACCTCGGCCGTCGTCATCCGTTTCCACAACTCGGCGCGCAAAATCGTTCAGGACTCAGATGCCCGATCCGTCGGAGACGGCAATCGCCTCGCGGGTGAAGAATATTACGGTCTCAGATTCGGCCGTTAAGAACTTCACTTTACGGCACTCGCAAAGATCACAGCGATCTGTAACCGGCACAACAACGATGAGCACGTCAACGCAGAATATACACACAGCCTCACCCTCGACGTCTAGCGTCGTTCCCATTACGACATCGAAAATAACAGCCCCAAATACTGTTGCCAGTAAATTGACATTGAAAGAACAGTCCGCGTTAATTGATAAGCTGCAGAAGGACAACTGGGGTTATCAACTAAAAATTTATATTCTGCAGGAGGAACTAGATAAGCGGTCAGAGGATAGTGTCCGGGACTTGCGGAATGAAAACGTAGAGTTCAAGAGTATTAATGTGGGCCTTAACATCGAAATTAAAAAACTCAACCGCAAAATCATTGATCTCGAAGCTCGGTTGCGGACGGCTGAAACTGACCAAGCTGCAGAACAAGAAAAAGACGAACGGGTAGCCGAGGTCGAGGCCGAGAATCGAGACGAGATTGAGGCTTTGCGAGTTGAGCTGGAGAACTATATGAATTTGGTCGAAGACTTGAAAATCGAACTGGAGGCTGCGCGGGATAAGATACAAGAATTTCAGGAAAACGAGACCCAGTACCAGGTCCAAGTCCAGCAATTGCAACGCAATCAGAGAGATGACATTTTTGAGGAAGAAATTGTGAGCTTTAGTTACTTTCATTGATTGCACTTGGGTACTAATATCTGAAAAGGCCACTCTGAAACGGTTCCTGGAAAAGGAGCAGCTGGCTAGAGATATTGCTCAGAAGGAGGTCAATGACTTGCGGACCGAGCTACTAAAAGTTCGACGAAGCGCATCCACTATGGGAGGGACTGACCGCGAGACATCAGCAGAACTGAACAAGTTACGACAAGTGAGGTCAAACACTGAGCAGTCGGGCCACTTGACTAATTTTTTTTAGGATAATCGTGATCTTCGACGTGAGCTTGGAACACAGGAAACGCTGATCGACGCTGGTAACCTCGAAAATGAAAGACTCCATCACGAGCTTGAAGATCTTAAACGGTCGTTGCGGCGTTCATCGCCGTCGCCGACATCATCTCGTCGGTCGCTCGTCCCTGAAACTGAAGACTACGAAGCCGTCATTACTGATCTCCGTCACAAAGTCTCAGAAGTGAAATTTATTGCTCGAGAACGTAAAACCCAGCTTGATATCCTTAACAAGGAGAACGCTGAACTGCAGGACGTTGTCGAGAACATACAAACTACTGTACAGACACTTACGGATGATAAGGGGTCCCTTCAAGCCGATGTCGCGCAGCTATTGAAAGAAGCAGCGGCTCGGGAAGAAGAGATTTTGACATGGCAGGAGGACTATGAGGTTCTGAGTACCGAGGCTGATGCTGAATTGACCCGACTATCGGACTTGGTTAAAGCTAAGGATGCGGAATCTGTTAAGCTACAGGCTGAGATCGACTCTTCCACGCGGCTTATCACAGCTTTAGAACGAGAGTCGGAAGGTCAAAAGAATGAGATCAAGGAATACAGGGATAAGTTTGCTGAGCAGGAACGTATTACTGAGACATTAAGCGCTCAGCTTAATGACACCAAGACTGACTTCGAGTTTCAGCTTCGCGCGTCTCAGGCCGACAATGTGCGCGAACGGGAACGATTGAATGATTTGCGGCGGCAAGCGAACGGAGCAGAGGCTGCTAGTAAGGATCTACGGCGGCAAGTTCAAGAATTGCAGAAAGATAACACACGTGAACGAGCAAGATACAATGACCTTCGCCGTAAGGTACAGGAATCCGAAGCCACGTCTAGCGACTTACGAAAACAGCTTCAGGACGCCAAGGTAGTAGTCACGGCTCGAGAAGAGATCGATATGCGGATTCAAGAATATGAAAAAGCCATGGTTGAGCTTGAGGAGCAGCTGGAAACTTTACAGCGTGAGAATGAAGCAAGAGCGGACGCTCGTGCAGAATGGACTCGAAAGGTTGCAGAGTATGACGCTACAATTGCTGCGTTGGAGAAGAAACTATCTGAAGCACAGGACCGAAATAATGTCTTGCAACAACTTGCCAATGGTACCGTGAACACCAAGAATTCTCAGTTTCAAGGAAGTACCATTTCAAGCAAGAGCTCGCTTAGTGGTGGAATTGAACTTATGCTAGGTTCATCTACTGGATCAATGTCACAATCGAGTGACAAATGGATGATTCGATTACAAGAACTTGAGCAGCGCCTCAAGGCCGAACGAGAGGCAAGGATACGTGATCGCGATGGGGCTCGCCAGCGATTAGATGAAGCGTTGCGCGAAAATGATGAGTTGAAAGGCGCGTTAGCTAAAGCTCGGTCACGCACTACAGGAACTTTCGGAACTCTAGGGCCCCTATCGGGAGCATTTGTGCGGTCGTTCGCCGCCCCAATGAATACTGAGAGTAAGGGCCCCAGTGGCAGCCTGAGACGTCCAACAAGGTTAAATGATGCTGACGACGTTGATGATGATTTAGATAGTCATTAGAAGCAAATTAAATGTATTAGGTTTGGGTGCTTTTCGGTTGTATGAATTTGTGTATATGTTACTGTATTTTTTGTCATCGCATAATTCTTATACTTTCCATCATGTTCATTCAACGCCTGGTGCAATTCTTTTTATCTGTATTAGAAGGATAAGCATTCTGTATTTCTTCTATATAGTCAGAACGCCAAACGATACTCATCACATGTGCAGCAAAATTTGTTCCCGCACGATCAATTGAAACAGAAAGTACGGTATGAGGTTACAATTTGCTTCGAAGTCCGCAAAAAAAAACGAGAACTTATCGTTCTACCCGTTCTTTTCCCCTCCGTTCGCTTATACCAAAAAAAAATACAAATCTTTGAAAACGACGCAGTGAATAGAAGGGACTTTGTGTCATACAAAAAAAAAAAAAGAAAGCGAAAACAGAATCGTAGGTTCGTAACTTAAGTAACTCTAACCCTATGGTTAGGGTTTGAACGAGTTTAAGTACCGACCGGAACCATTTATATCATATACAGTTCTTATAATACAATATGTAAACTAATCTACATGGCAATTTGCGATAAATCCAAGTAGGCTACCTTCTTTCCGTCTGCACAATATAGTTAATCCAAATATACAATATCAAAACATTATCCTACACAATACATGTTGTCATCTATTAGCCGGGCTTGAATCTGGAGAGATTTGCGTTTGGCGGAGGCACGGCCGGAATCCGCGTATGATCGATAAGATTCACTAATGCATCGGAATCAAATAGCACGGCCTTGTAAGTAGATGCCGGCGGCAGTAAACTCAAGAGTCTCATAACCCCATCTGGGAGAGTGTTAGCGTATCCACTGAATGGGTCCCTTTGCTGAGCGTTAGAATAGGTCGCTCGCGGTTCTGACTTCTCCTTCTCTTTCTTGCGATTCCGCTTACGTGACTCCGGCTTTATTTCTTCTCGAACGCGTTTCTGACTACGCTTCGTTTTGGCCGTAGTCTTGACTGGCTCCGATGCCAAAGTTGGCACTGGTGCAACCACATCTTCTTCAACCTCCTCCCCGACAACTAATGTGGTGTCGGATGAAATGCCATGTTCTTCCTTAAGGATATCTTTGTACACAAGCGGCCCCACCTCTCGCTCGCTGATGATACTATGTCCACCCAATGTGTATCGACTCGCAAACCGAGCGATACGGTTTGCATCGGGGTAGAGCTCCCACATACGGCTCTCGAGTTTTGCAACTGCTGACAGTTCGCTACCATACGCGGACTCATACGCATAAAACTTGCGAAATAGTGGTCGGGCATCCTCAGGGGATAATCGCGACGCCGTGCGTTCAAATAGTGCACGAGCGTTCGTGTCATCATTAGTCATAATAA
>JANJPG010000391.1:0-10665 GCA_030407185.1 Lipomyces yarrowii
CTCTGAGTTTCTGTGGGTATGGTACCTGGCAAACTTGGTTGGCCTTATAATAAGTTAGCAGAAATCATGTTGGTATCTCGACACTGATCAGGGAATACGTGGAAGATGTCCGATATCTACCAAATCTACATCATTTATTATAACTGGGGGTCATAAATTCATACTATAGGCTATTACGTACATCGCAACTTCTCCACTGCCCTTGCAGGTCGATTGCCGAATCGGCGTCTGGCCAGTTCCGCGCAGCCGTAATGTTATCATTAAGGGGGTCTGGTGTCCGTCTAATACAAGCGTAATAAATTGGGGCAAAACTTGGACACAAACAATCCGTTATAAGCCAAACAAAACATCCCCATAAATGCCAGGTTATGTACAATGCGGTTTAAGCGCCATAAAATTTATGTTACAAATTCACGGAAGCAGCTCGACACTTGTTTGAGGGGCCTCACTTCATCATCCCGTCAAGTCTTTGGTCTATCAGCAATAGGTTGCCCTATTTCATACTCCTTCTGTAAAGCCTGTTGCATCCGCAACTCCTCCGCTCGCTCTTCCTTTATTCGCTGTCTCTCTCTATCCTTAACCACGCCTTGGTACATTGACTTTTTTTTTAAAAATATTAGCAACATTGTCTTTTAAAAAAACTGCGACGACACACATAATCCATACCTCTTGCTGGGCTTCTTGAACGAAATGAACACCGTAGATGATACCAACCGCAGACAAAGACGTCAGCGCTAGAGTGATTTTAGAAGCCCTTGACATCCTTCACAGTCGGGGAACCTCGCCTTCCAGGACGATGATGATAGCGCGGGCCGACTTTCAAGATCCAAATATTGTTTAGACCATAACCAAAACAAATTCGTCTGAACCCTTGGCCGCCGATCAAAATCCACGACGGTGTTTCACAAGTCACATTTGTTGTCACGTGATACCTTGTGACCAGCTGTTAGTTGTGACTGTAGTCCCAGGCATTTGGTGTCACGGGCCATTATCATTTGCTCGCAGAGTGAAGCGGTTCTCGCAACTACGTACAGAAACTGTTGCAATCTTGCCGTCTTTTCTTTACAATTACCTCAGGTTGCATTAGCGTAAGCTCAGCATAAAATGGTAATTGTTTTTACTGTTTTAAATAATTGAGATTAATTTTTTTTGTTGTTGAGAGACAACAGAGGGTAGTGCAGGCTAACTGGGATTCTCTTATCGCTCTATAGTCCGCTCAGAGTTCTACCGGAATCCAGACCCTTCTTGAGGTGCGTTTCGCTTTGGTGGTCTTATGAAACTTCTGGGTCGAATGTTGGCAAAAATAGTAGTTAACCAAAAACAAAATTGAAATAGGCCGAGAAGGAAGCGCAAGCCATTGTCGCCAAAGCCCGAGCTTGTAAGTTGAATTTTTGGAGAAATCCCAGATATTTCCGATTTGTTTCTAATATGTGTCCGTTAGACCGCACTCAAAAGCTAAAGGATGCCCGCACCGAGGCCGTCAAAGAGATCGAGGCCTACAAGAGCGCCAAAGAGGCCGAATTCAAGAAGTTCGAGAGCGAGGTACCAAGCGTCCAGGTTTTGTGCGGGAGCGCGATAGCTCCATAGACGACCCAATACTAACTGGTCTGATCTAGCACTCTGTCTCAAACACAAAGGCCGAGGAAGAGGCCAACGCCAGCGTCCAGTCCGAGTTGATTGCCATCAAGCAAGCGGCCGCCAAGGCCAAGGATGCGGTTGTCGCTCAGTTGATAGATGCCATCTCAACCCCGAAGCCTACGCTTCACATCAACTCTCAATAAGAACCTCGCTAGCTGGATTCTTTGCTGTTATTGTCGTCTCAATATTGTAATCTATTTTGGCAGAGTCAGGGTTCATCTCGCAAACTTGAGTAGGTCATTTGTTGTGCATAAAATCATTTAATGTAAATTCGTAATTGCGCTTAGAACTTCTCGCTTTGTGTTGTATCATTAATCACATGAACCATACTCGAAAAGAATCGCAAGAGTTTGAGTATGCCAATTATTCAAGCACTTCATCTAAGGATTTAAAGTTTCGCTGAACGCCCGAGTGCCAACCTCGAGCAGTTCAAAGTTGATCAAGGCATGATTTCGCATTGGCTTGTTTAGTTGAAATTGGTCAATGGTTTGTCAGTTACAAATTGCTGAGACGTCATGAGCTTATTAGAAGCGGTCTTGGATCCAGCAACACCAACCACAATTGTTGACGAAGTCGCAAGGTCTTTGAATGTCGTGTTGGCTGGTACCTTACTGATTGCGATATTCTTGTCATCAGTTATATTTCTTCGGCAGCGTTCCCGCCTGCTGCCACAAGGCTGGGATGAATTTATACATAATTATAAATTTTCTGCCGAAAGTCAGCCGAATTGGTCAGCTGGCGACAATGAAATTCCGTCAAAGCCACCAACAATCCACAACCCAAACCAACCAGACTTTATTCATTCTTACTGTCCTGCCACTGGCCAGTATTTAGGCCGAACACCGGCGTCTGCCAAGGAGGATATTGATACTGCGGTGCAAAAATGTCAAATTGCTCACGACGCGTGGAAAAAAACGAGGTTTGAAGAGCGCAAGGTTGTGTTACGACTACTCTTGGAGTTTTTAAAGAAGAATCAGGACCAAATCGTTAGAATTGCGTGCAGGGATAGCGGCAAGACCATGGTCGACGCGGCACTAGGAGAGGTATGGTTAATGCTTGTCTGGAAAAGAGTGAAACTAACGGCTACAAGATCATGGTGACTCTGGAGAAATTAGCATGGACATTGAAACATGGTGAGCAAGCGTTGCGACCGTCGTCTCGACCTGGACCAGCGAATTTGTTAATCCGGTACAAGACCGCCGAAGTTGTGTACGAACCTCTTGGTGTCGTGCTTGCAATTGTGTCATGGAACTATCCCGTATGTATCACTACCCACAAGCAAGAAGGGAGTTGTTTGAACTAAGTACGGGGCCACCTAGTTACATAATATCTTAAATCCCATTATCGCGTCTATATTCACCGGAAACGGTATAGTAGTGAAATGTTCAGAGTCAGTCGTATGGTCGTCCCGATACTTTGTCGAGATGGTCCAATCATGTATTGCTAAATGCGGCCACTCGCCAGATCTTGTCCAACTGGTGTGTCCTTGGCCAAGCGACGCCGATTACCTGACAGCTCATCCCGGCATTTCTCAGGCCACATTCATTGGGTCCAAGCCAGTTGCGCACAAGGTCCTGACTGCGGCAGCTTCTGCCCTAACGCCGGTTACGGTTGAACTTGGCGGGAAAGATGCAGCCATTGTGCTCGACGAGCATCTGCCGTCATGGCCGCAGTGCGACGGAATCGCATCTGTTCTTATGCGGGGATCATTCCAGTCTGCAGGTCAGAACTGTATAGGTATTGAGCGGGTTATTTGTGAACCAAAAGCATACAACGGCCTGGTTAAAGTTCTAACTGAGCGGGTGCCTCAGATTCGTCTGGGTTCGTCTCTTGATGACGAGGATGACAAGGACATTGACGTTGGTGCCATGATCAACGATTCTCGATTTGATGAATTAGAAAGACTGATCGTGGACGCGGTCGAAAGCGGCGCGACTTTGGTTTATGGCGGCAAGAGATACAATCATCCTGAACATCCTCTAGGGTCGTATTTCCAGCCGACACTGTTAATTGACGTCACCCCTGAGATGGAGATTGCCAAGAATGAGATATTCGCACCGGTAATGGTATTGATGAAGGCCGAAAATGTCGAGGATGCGATCCGCATAGCAAATTCGGCCAAATTCGGTCTTGGAGGGGCAGTATTTGGCAAACGAGGCAGTGCCGCGACGGAAAAAGTTGTGCGGGAGATGAAGACCGGCAATATCGCGGTGAATGACTTTGCTACGTTTTACGTGTGCCAGTTACCATTCGGCGGTGTCAATGAGTCTGGATACGGCAAGTTCGGTGGAGAGGAAGGCCTGCGCGGGCTCTGCCTTGCCAAGAGCATATGTAGGGACCGGTTCCCGGGAATTAGCACGAGTATTCCACCGGTGGTCGACTATCCGTTACAAAACATGACGAAGGCGTGGAAGTTTGTGCGGGCCATGAATGCAGCCGCGTATGCGGCAAGTTTGAAAGAGTTTGCCATCAATCTGGGGCAGCTTTTGAGGAATATGAAGTAGTTAATTAAAATATTTGGCATTCTTGAGGGTACGATATGGTCTGTAAAAGTGCAATTGGCAAGAAATATGCGGAAGTGAGCTGCTAGCTGTTGGCCACTCTACACCTACCCGATCGACAAAGCCGGATCTCCAGTCGGCTATTGTGACTAACGACCTAAGTTTAGCCAGCGAAGCGGGCGGCGCGGCCACTTCACACTATGTTTGGAGATCGACAGGTCCAGAAGCTCAACCCTGTTGCAGCTTGTTTAGGGGCTGTTATTGTATAGTAGTTGTTAAATGTAGTGTGAATTATATTATTCAGCGGCGAGTAATAATTAAGGTAGTCGTTGTCTAGTGGCCGAACCCGTGATTGCAGATGGGTCCGACGGCACCCTGCGTGGTGCGGCTGACGGGTCAGAAAGCAGCCGCAGACACCGCAGCCAAAATGGCCGCTCGCTGCCTCCAAAACGGGTCTGCCCGCTTCGTCCTTCTCTGCCTCGTCACAGTCCTCCTCGATCCTTATCAGAACAACCAACATTCAAGAAGTCGCTGGATAGCTACAATGAACTGCCCGACTCGCGACCCGGAACCGTCAGGCAACGAGCAGTACAACCAGAACCCGAGTGCCTACGACACGGAATTCTCGACAAACAGCTCATCCAACGAGTTCGCCAACAGAGCCTTGCGCAAAAATCCAGACCTCGTCATGCTCTCTCCTGATGACAGCCCGACTGCAGGCTCTTCAACTCTGCCGTCTCCGTCAGAAGACACTCCATCGCTCGCCACGAGCGACAGCCGGCGTCGCTCGGCTGTCAGCCGGTCGCGCCATGCACCCTGGTCATCGGTCCGGACCCCTGACCACGAAACTGAGTACGAAATGGGTGAGATCGATAGTCTCCGTTCTGTAAAGGGCGCCCATGTACTCGAAGATGTCGACAGCTGCACTCCGAATTCGAGCACTGGGTCTAGTTGCTTGCGAAGTAATCCTTTCGCCAGAGGACGGTTCCCCAAGCCCCCCGCTTCGTTTGGCACTATGTATTATAAGGCGAAGGCTATGTTCATGAAATATCTCCGTTTTATTGGTCCCGGTGCGTTTGGTCTAGTTTTCAATCGTAAGCGTCCTTCCTTAGTCATTGGCTAATCTCGTAAATACCAGGTTTTATGATCGCTGTTGCGTATATTGATCCCGGTAATTACTCTACCGATGTCGCCGCAGGTGCAATGTTCCGTTTTGACCTCTTGTTCGTCGTCTTTCTTTCCAATATTTTCGCCATCTTCCTTCAAGCGCTCTCTGCCAAACTTGGAAGTGTCACCGGTCTTGACCTTGCCCAGATGTGTCGTGCTCATTTTCCTCGCTGGTTTTGCATCATTCTTTATATCTTGGCCGAAGTAGCCATTATTGCTACAGACTTGGCTGAGGTTATTGGCACTGCTATTTCGCTTAATATCCTGTTCAAGATTCCTCTTGTCGCTGGTGTTGCAGTCACCATTATCGACGTGCTCATTGTCCTGATAGCCTACAAGCCAAACGGTTCGCTTAAAGCCGTCCGGTGGTTTGAATATGGCGTCGCGGTCTTGGTTCTTGCCGTCGTTATTTGCTTTTGTGTCGAGCTTGGCACAATCAGGGGAACATCGGTAGGAGAAGTACTCAGAGGCTATTTGCCATCGAAGACGGTCGTGAGTAGCCAGGGTTTGTATTACTCTTGTGGTATTCTCGGTGCCACGGTCATGCCCCACAGTCTCTATCTCGGCTCCGGACTCGTGCAGCCTCGGTTGCGTGAATACGACGAAAAGAAAGGAAACTTCACAATCAGTCCAAATGATTCGGTCGATAACCTGACCTATCGTCCGTCTTTGGATGCCATTCGCCATGCTTTACAATTCTCTATTGTTGAACTCGCCCTATCTCTTGTCACGTTCGCTCTATTTGTCAACTCGTCTATCCTTATCGTTGCCGGAGCCACTCTTTCCGACACACCTGGAGCTGCTACTGCCGATCTTTTCTCTATCCACGACATGCTCACTGCAAATTTGTCTCCAGCGGCCGGTAGCATATTTGCTCTGGCACTCTTGTTTTCCGGTCAGTCGGCTGGCATCGTTTGCACCCTAGCCGGCCAGATGGTCTCTGAAGGCTTTCTCCACTGGGCCATGCGTCCTTGGTTGCGCCGGTTGATAACCCGGGCTATTGCGATTGTGCCTTGCATCGTTGTTGCTGGCGCTGTTGGCCGCGAAGGTCTTGCCGAAGTCCTAAACTTGTCTCAAGTTATTCTCTCGATCCTTCTTCCATTCGTTTCGGCGCCGTTAATTTATTTCACTTGTCGCAAGAAATATATGCGCGTACCTGTTCTGGCGATCCCCGAATCTTATGCAGACGGCGAAGTCGACCCGAGTCTCGAGCTGGACGAATCTGCCCGCCGTGATATAGAATACGCAGATCTGTCCAATAGCTGGCTGGTTACCGTTGCCGGCGTCTTGATCTGGCTTTTCATTTGTGGCCTCAACGTGTAAGTTGTCAATTTACCGCCAGGTGTGATTATTAATGGTTAGGCTGATGGCATGCTAGGTATCTTATTGTACTCCTCGGTCTCGGCCAGGCCTAATTTGCAAAATATATAGCAAAGAATGGAGCCCATCGACATCGCAATTCTCTGAATTAGCTTAACTATATATGAGGTTATGGTTTAATTAGTAGCTAGGGCATATCCTAGGACGGATTTGACTTTGAGTTGCTATGTTTCTTTCTTAGAATAGTTGGACATAGATTCAACGAAGTGGTATTGGAGTGTGTTTTACAGTAGTAGCCCGCAACAAGGCTTCTTTTGTTAAGAATGCCCCCATTTATTTACAGTACAATCAAATGCAATAATAACAATATGTCACAATGCTATCCACAAAAAAACAAATGTAAAAAAATAAATGCAATCTAATACTCCCCAACGTGAGCCATCAAATCATCTAACATGCGCAAGCCATAAAACTGGCCAATTCGTTTATAGATATCAAATTTCTTTCTGATATCAGCGGCAGACATTGTTAATTCCCAACCACCCGAACACGAACAATGCTCCGACAAGTTATCCGCCCTTATTTGCTTGCATTTTGAACATCGCAGGTCTTGGGTCTGGTAAATTGTAACCAAAGTCTGCACGTTACTAATCATCTGTTCCTCGATCGCCAAACGATCGTATTCCTGTCCACACTGTTTGCAATTCCACAACCGGTATTTTTCGGCCTCGGTCGGCATCAAACTCTCGTCACGACAAAAATCAAGATCAAATTCAAAACTGCAGGACCGGCAGATTTGCGAAATCTTGAGCGATGTGCTCGGATTCTTGAATATGCCTGCATCACTAAACTCACGGACTTCAAAAAGACTGAGCAAGTCCCGTCGCATCAAGCGGACTTCTATATTCAGATCTTGTGCAAGACCAAAGACAGCGCAAAGCCACTTGACTAACTCCAACGAGGCGTTCGATAGTTGCAAATGCGATCCGGGATGGTCAGGAAACTCGAATTCAGCAGCAGCAACCGGATTCGTCGACACCTCGGCCTGTCGTCGCACGAGCTGTTGAATCCGACGGTGCAAACCTTTCTTCATGCCAGTGATTACTCCTTTGCCGAAATAATCATCCTCCCCTTTTGATTGTTGTCGCAATTGAGTCAGTCGTGGCGTCCCGGATGACGGTGTAGACCCGATCTCCGCTGTCTTCGCGCTGTGCATGTGCTCCATGAATTCTTCCACCCACAAGGAAAACTCGTTCTGTAGCATGTTTGGAAGAAAGCTCTTGATGTGCCAACACATCCGCAAAGAATACTCATGCACGTTATCATTAGTCACTGTCTTGCACGCGAACCCGCCGTAGTTCACGTCATCCATCCACAGGAGATAGTCCCAATAGTGGACAATCTCGATATCCAAGAAATTGAACAGAGGTTTGGCCCGGATCGATTTGACAATATATTGGGCATACGCATACGCCGTGCCGACGTTCATCTTGCCGGTTCCGATAACAACGCGGTTTTGCTCGCCAAACACAATGCGTGACCCGACCCGACGAAATTCGGCTAGAAGCTGCAAGAACGCTTTGCGAGACAGGTTCCGAACATGATATTGCAGTACCGGATCATACAAGAATGACTCTGCGCTAGAGACCCAATGCACGAAATTGTTGACCATGATATCCGCGCTTTGGTTCTCCTTGGTCGCTTCTTCCCACCACTGTTTCACAAGGTCCCGTAACACAGCAATGGCGGGTGCGGAGGACGCGTTTTCCATGAAAGAGATACTAGCGTTTTCAGTCATTGCACCGGTACCCGTGACATTCACGTTCGTACTGTCCGAACCTTCCATCTCGTTAATGAGCGCGGACGTGAGGACTGTATTGATCGCCAGGTTCTTGACCGACAGTTCAATGCATACCGACTCGTACGAGCTCGGATTATTGAATAACGGCATTTCCATGTTTTCCGTCGTTAGCAACGACTTGTCGTTCTCTTTGCCGCCGTGATCTGCATATGGGGTCGGCGACCACCACAAGATAACGTTTGCTTCTTGAAGTTTCCTGGCGTATTGCACGTCGATCACGAACCGTACATCATCACTCTTTAGGTTGCCTACCGGAATTTCAGCATATCGCGCCATATTAAGTAACTGCGCAATTTGCCGTCCAAGACCGAGATAATGGAGTATGAGTCTTCGCGCCAATGGAAGCTGCCATCCCACAGACGGCAACGACCCGTCTGCTTGAGACGCGTTGAATTTTAAAACAGGCATATCGCGAACCACCGCAAATTGTTTTTCAATGTGCTTCTGCGGTCGGGGACTGATAAGCGCAAGAACAGCTTGATTGTTGGAATCCGAGCAGAGTGAACCTAACCGAGAGGCGATCGCTTTCGTGATCTTCTTCATGTTCGAGGATTGATTAATGTCGAACTGAAGTTTGTCTCGTACTGTGAAAGTATCATTTGTGATTGCACTTCGCTCTTGCATTTGCCGATATTGCTCTTGGTACACGGTTTCCATGTTTGGGAATCCATGATTTTCAGAAGAGAATTGTTCGTAGACATGGACTTGGGCGTGATCATCGAACGACGAGAAGAGTGCGTAGATTTGCCTCTCACCAGAGACGGCGTGGTATAGAAATATGACCTTGAGCGACTCGACAGACAGGTAGTTCAATCCCACGGAAGATTTTATCAATGATGACATTTGGAAGCCAGACTCGAGACCACTGCCAAGTACTCTGCGTCGTGTCATGTCAACTTGACACGCATTGCCAAGGTCCAGGATTACGCGATTGACTGCATCGATATTGCTCTCATAAACCGCAGCGATACTGGGATGTGCCAAAAAGCCAGCCCCGGTTTGCTGTTGTTGAACGTAGAACTCTTCCGGCATTGTGATCCTGAATAAGCTGTTCGAGCTGTTGCCGTTAGGCAGCGTATGGCTGACTTTTTCCACGGTCGTGTCCACGAGACCAATATCGGACATATTAGAACTATCAATATCGACGTACAATTTACGTGGAACTTTGATCTTGACGTTCTGGATTTGGCCAGCGATCATAACCCAACATTTCAACTCGCCCGGTGTTTCGGTCTCGCGGACTTGAAGAAGTTGCCATTGTTTGCTGTACGTGACTTCTGCCTGATTGCGGAAAAAGCCCGAAACGCCGCCAACATTGCTTCTCTGACCAGACGGAACGTTACCAAACAGATGTCGGCGGCGCTGCCGGGCCTGTCTCTGAATTTTCCACTTCTGTCTCATATAACTTAGCCATTCTGGGTAATCTTCATCAATAGACACCTTCATTGCCGGTAACGACGCGAACGCATTCTCTACTTCTTCTGTCTGGCTCGCTTGTTGTGTGTTCTTCCGCTTCGATACAATTTTGGCCGCCGGCATGTGTACTTTCGATATCGTAGGAGGTGCACCACTAGTCGCGATATCCTCAAGATCAACGATACCTGTAACGTTCGTGATGTCGGACATCGCCGTCGTTTTCAAACTGAATGAGTCTAACAAAGATTGCTGCCTGTTCTCCTGTCGCAAGAGACGTTTATAAAGCCAGTCAGGGTGCCTAACCCGTGGAACGGGATTCTGCACTTTTTGAAGTGCGGCAGGAATCGTAATAATCTTCTGAATAACAGACGAAAGTCGCTCGCGATAATAGTCCCAGTCAATGATACCGCGAGGGTCGAAATCAGTAATCGACGTATCTTTCAGCCACCGTCTCAAGAAACGGCATTTGACTGCTTCCTCAGCAGAAAATATCGCGACTGGAATCGCGCGCTCGGTGACAGGAGCGGACCTTGGTTTCTCGCAGATGATATACTTACAAGCCAGACCTTTGTCCCTCACCATCTGATCTCCTAAGAACTCTGCTAATCGTTTGGCCGTGGAAATAGATGTAGACTTTTGCGCACCATAGTCCTCAAGCGTACGTGACATGCTGCGATTTTCGCAAATAAGATCAATTAGCTCATCGTCTGTTAATGTTGCACCTTTGGAGTCTATCACATCCAGCCAACGGTTTGACACTTT
>JANJPG010000392.1:0-10659 GCA_030407185.1 Lipomyces yarrowii
GACGTCATGAGATAAGGGCACGCAGTCAATAGGAGAGTCGGATATTAGAGTCATTGAACGATTCACTGCGCCAGTCGCTTCGACTTGAACAAGACCTGGCACAAGCGAAAGCTGAGATCGCTGAACTGCGGGCCACAATTAGCGAATTGGCTCGGAAAGAGCGCGATAATAAAGTGGCGCTGTCTGAGTTCAGTGATCAGAGAAAGCATACACCGATCGCGCACCCGTCGACTTTATTGCGTACAGATGTGGCGCCCGTGCCTGCAGCTTCTGGATCAGTGCGGATCCCTTCTGTGCAAATGGAAGGACCATCGACCGACCCTGCGCACGCAAGAGTTCGGCGTTTGCCTAATTCCGAAGTATACGAGAACTCATCCACGACTGAAGTTATTGAAGAGCTGGAAAAGCTATTGGGCGAGGCCAAAAAAGAGGTTGCAAATTTAAAAGGCAATGCCAAAGTCCTCGGTCCAACTGACATGCCAGGTTGTGTTCGGTTAATTGTGAGCGTTAAGGGCGGCAATTTATTAACACGCTATAGATTCACGGAGGGCTACTTCGTTTAAACGTGATAGATTGTATTATAGATTGCAAATGGATCACGTTGACAGGCTAGGAGTTTCAGAACTCGGAAATCTGATTAAGGTATGCGTCTTTACTTGATTAACACAACGGCGAGGTCTTACTGAATATCTGGTTCAGAATATTTTGCTGCAACTTTCAACTCCACTGTCCAAGCTTCCGGAACGGGTTATGACACTGAATGGTCATATAGAGAGTGAGGAACGCTACATGCATTTTGCGAATGATATTCACGCCGCAGTCTTTGAGGGTTTACAGATGGATCCTGGTCCGATTGGATCGCAAGAGGAGCTACAATGCTTGGGTGAGATGGTGGGCCGAGTGGAAAAACTGGCTCGAGCAGCCGAGCGACGGTCTAAGAAGCTACATTGAATTACCACCGCACACTATCAGGACTTTGGGATTTGTATTTTTGAGTTGTCCGTTTTTTTGTATCAATTTCCAATTACTTGGAATACAAGTTATATATGTGTCGCCAATCTAATGCCATGGGCGGCGACAACTGTGAACTAGGGGAACACACTCGCGGAACGCAAAAAGCAATTGTAAAGCGCAGATACAAAGGCTAATCTCTATGTACACTATAACATCATGAACTCTATTTTCACATTTACTACTACACTATTGTTCTGGCTGCGGAGCTGGATTTTGCTGGGCCGCAATTCGTTGCGCCCTAAGTTCGTCTTTCTTGAGCCAACCATAGTACTCCTTCCGGCTTATTCGGGCCTTTTCCTTTGCTGCTTGGACTGGATCTGAAATTGGAAGACGACCGAATCGCCTAACGCGTGGTTGCCAATGTGATGTAGGTAATCTCATGTCCGGGAACAGCGACACTCCGATAAGTCTTCGTTCAGGATGGAATGGGTCTCTGTAGTAACGCACAAATCCGGGTTCTCGAGCAAAGATTGTGTGGTCTCGTCCGATGCTAGCCTATTTTGTGAAAATCAGCATCTCCGAAGTTCCGCACTCAATAACTTTCAGCATACATTCTCACCCGGGAACCACTTTGTTCCTCTTTGACGAAAGATAATCTGTCCAGTTTTCACTTCCGAACCTGAGGTTTTTAAGGTCAGTTAATCCCCGGACAAATAAGCACCGTAATATCAACCAACCTTCAGCCTTTTTCAAGCCCAGTCGCTTGCCCTTCGAGTTGTAATCGTTCGTTCTCGAAGACGCCGCCTTCTTAGTGGCATAGCGCACGAATTGAAGTTGAGAGCCTGGTTGTAATTTTGCCGACAGGTGATTGCCGACAGTTTTCGAGACAGTGTCACATGGTAATCTACCAGTTATAAATAAATTTCGTGACACTGTCGACGACCTGAAGGCTAAACATCCTACTATTCTCCTTACAAACGACATTGCTCCAGCAAATCGCAGATGGATAAGATTGTTCACGTTGTTCGGGGCACCAATGAAGTTCCGTCGTAAATAAAATCTATCCGTAATCACGTGCACTCAAAATGCCAAAATCTCATTTAAAGTTTCGCGGTAATTAGTTATGGGGATAATATTTAGAGAGTTCTTGGCGAAATAGTTCAATTGTCGCGTAATAATGGGACCAGGTTAGTACGCGTCACGAAAGGGGGGTTCAGTGCATCTGTACTGCAAGCCAGCTTTAGCTTGAGAACTCGAGGGACATCTCTATCAAAGAGTCGGCAGCACCACATCGCTTCCATGGCACACAATGGATGATCTGTTGGATTTATCCTTTACCTCGGCGCCGGCGTCGCAGCCAGCTGCGGCGACTGGAACACCGCAGCTGCCAGTGTACAAGTCCTCGACAGGTGTGTCTTCGCAGCCATCACTGTCATCCTCTGCGGCCGCCAGTACTGCAGTCTCGCGAAGCTCGACACGGAATGACGTCGGTGTACCACCAAAGAAGTCTGGAGATGATTCATTTGCTTCGTTGGTGTCATTCTCGACAGCAAAGAAGCAGGCGGCAGCAAATAGGAGTCTAAATGAGCAGCTAAAGACGCGCGGCCAGATATCAGATTCCTCTGTCGTTAATACCAACGCAGACGATTGGGCATCTGGTCTCAGCTTTGACGTGTTAGACGGTAGCGGGAAATGTAGGTTGCGATATATTGCTTAACAGGATTGCGATTGTTGACAAGTTTGTGCAGCCGAGTCAATTCCGTCGACAGCGTCTGTACCTCGCCCTGCAACCATCGATACTGGCGTCAATGTTCTTGATGACGAAGATATTCTTGGTCCATTAGCACAGGCTGTAGCGTCAGCTCCCGAAACTTCGACGCCCATACTTCGAGATTCTCCGCATGGTTCAATCGCATCCCGGGAAATCTTGTCAGAAAGGTCAACACCACTCCCTCAGAATATGACTGGGGATTCGATGGATCTCTGCATCGCTGAATTGGTGGATATGGGGTTTAGCGCGGACCAAGCTCGTCGCACTCTGGCAATGACTGACAATGGTTTGAATGTTCAGCAAGCTGTTGATATCTTGGTAAATGAAGCCCACGAAAAGGCTAAGCAGAGGCAGCAGCGGCCGCAAAATCAGCGTCAGGCACCATGGAATGACGATGTGCTGGCTCCACATCCGGGTGACCGCAGGCGAACACCAAGGCGATACTCCGAGGACCCAGAGCAGCAGAAATATCAAGATGATGGAGAATGGCAAGATATGCCATCGATTTACAGTAACGGTACTACTTCAGACAAGTACGGAGGATCACTGGGTTTCAAAATGCCACAGTTAGCAGGTCAAAATACGGCACACGACCTTGGGAAACTAGCATCGGGCCTTTCAGCCCAATTGCGGAGCAGGGCAGAAGTTTTATGGAAGCAAGGAAAGGAGCGAGTTGCGAAGGCTGTCGAAGAATACAACAGCGCAAGCGAAAATCCGCGATGGATGCGGAATCAGCATAGATATAGATATGACAATGATGCCCAAGAGGTCGATTTGGAGTCACCAATACCAGAAGACAGAAGTCATGAATCTCATGGTATTGCAGCCACACTGGAAGCGATGTTGTTAGAACAGGAGGGCCCCGATACGCAAAAGTCGCCTTCTCCACGTCCAACTCCCGTTCGACCAGCGTCATCATCGCTGGACGGCAAGGCGGCCATGCCTCGACCAACTTCGTTACGCCATGAAAAGCCTCAGCCACGGCAGCCGCCTTCGACTGACATTCCTACAATGCCCAGGCGCCCTCCCGTGTCTTCTGTTTCCACGTCGCGCTCGTCAGTGAGACCCACACTGACAACAGCTTCTCCCGCACCTAAACGCGCTTCACGGCCGGCGAGGCCTAGAGTCGATATATCTCCAATTCAGATGGAACAAATTGGAGTATTGCGCACTGATGGTTTGGAAGCATTCAAACGTGGCGACTTCACGCAGGCGAACGAACTGTATTCCAAATCTCTTGATTTGGCCCCGTCTCCGCATCTATTGCGAACAGTGTTATTGTCCAACCGTGCAGCTTGCTTGCTGAAACTTGGAAATATGAAGGACGTGCTGGTGGATGCTGAAGAAGGATTGAACATTATCGGTCCAACTAGGGGTATTGAAGAAGAGTATGAACCAGGCAAGAGTCTGGTTGAAATTTGGGCGAAATTGGTCCAGCGAAAGTCTGAGGCGTTAGAGCAGCTCGAGAGGTTTAAAGACGCTCGCAATGCTTGGGACGAACTAGTTCAAGCGGGAAGAGGTGGCAAAGTTGCTATTGATGGAAAACGTCGTTGCGAAAATATTTTGAATCCGAAGCCAAAATCGGCACCGTCGTCGACTGCAACCAGTGCTAGATCTACACCTCGACCAACGAAACCGACAAGTATAGAGGATAGCGTTGCAGCACAAGCAGCTTTGAAACGACTACAGAAGCTGAATGACGAGGCGGAGGCGCACGATGCCGAGAAATTTGCATTGCACGATGCAGTAGAACAGAAGCTGGCTGCTTGGCGCTCGGGCAAGGAGGACAATCTCCGTGCATTGATAGGATCTTTGGATACAATTTTGTGGGCAGAGACTGGATGGACCAAGGTTAGTATGGCCGATTTAGTGGTGCCCAAGAAAGTTAAGATAAACTACATGAAAGCGGTCGCCAAGACGCATCCAGACAAAATTGCTGCCAGCGCTACAACGGAACAGAAAATGATTGCACAGGGAGTGTTTGTTTCTCTCAATAGGGCTTGGGACGAATTTAAGAAGTTGAATAATATACAGTAATTAAAATTTGATTCGGTGCATTTTTATGGAATTGTGTACTGTAAGTTTTATAGCATTTTTATTGTCAGTAGTCGGCTTGGCATATTTTTTGGTAATAATTTGTAAAATATCTTATGACAAATCATCACGTCACCTGCTGATCGTCGCGAATAGGTAGTGGAATTCTGACGAAATACCTTTACGACACCGTCGGCAGTTATGCTTGTTCAACTCAGGTCATTAGGAATAGATGGATTCGTAAATGAGTACACATACATAACCTTTAATGCAAGCAACCAATTCATACTAGTATACATAATCCCTGCCCAATAACACAACTCTTAAAATGGAATTACAGCATTATCGATCATCCGGATTCATCATCTCGATCTTCTCGAACATCTTTCGCGCGATTTTGATATTAGCCAAGATAATGTTGTTTTCTGCTTCGTCTGCAAGAGACTCATCGCCGTCACCATTAATTTCATTGCCACCAAGTACGTCGGACGAGCCTCGAATGTCCGGCTTGTGTGACATGATAACCATGATCATTGTATTTGACGTCATGGTGTCTAGGTACGACGTACTGTCAGTCCCTCTTATTGACAGTGATTGAAATTGTGCTCGGAGTTTACTGCAACTCTGCTTGTATTGCTTAATAATATTGCTAATTTTCTCGAAGCGAGTTGAATCTGATCTAAAACCGGGAGATCTCGGGTTCGTGACGTGAGAGATAACCAAAAAAGTTGTCTTTTCGAATAATATTACTTCATCTGCTTCTGATATATCAGCGAACGTTTGGAGATGCTTCTGAAACATGGCGACGTTGGGAATAAGTGAGCAGACTATGCTTGACCATGCCTATTATCGTTGATGAGCGCATACTAGCTTGAAGACAAATATATATGAATCATACCTTGTAAAGCGATTCGTCCCAGATAGTCGTCGCAAATCCCTGCACTTGGAAAGAAAACATAGCGGACGTATCCTCCAGGCTCTTCATCAGCGCACGATAAACATCCTGTCTCTTCTCCATAATAACCAAATCCATTTTGTGGACTAAAGCAAAGATCTTAGCCGACGGCGAAAACTCGTAAAGATTGCGTAGGCAAAGGACAAATGTCTCAATATCCTTCCGTAATTCTTTTGATTCAACGTCGAATACAAATATCAGGGCCTCGACCATACGGAAAATATTGTCGCGCTGAGTAGAAAAATAATGGTCCATATATGCATCTTGTCTTCATGACAGTTAGTTTCGTATCGCCATATACAGAATGGAACACTCACCCTCCGCAATCCCATAAATTGAGTGTCATGTTTCCCAAGAAACGCAGATGAGAATGTTCAACGTCAATAGTGGCACCTAATCGGCGTGTATCAAATGCAGAGTAGTTACTATGTTCTAACTTAGCCGCCGCGGAAATTTCGTCCGGGATCATATTGACCGCCAGAATGATTTTGTTACCTGAATATTATGCTACGCATAGACGACTTTCCTGAACCGCTTCTGCCCTACACATCATACATGTTAGTACCGCTGCTGTCATGCGCAAAATTGCAATTAGCAAACATACCATGAGGAGAAGCTTCCGCCTCGCCCCCGCCATTCCGTAGACCTTCGGTTACGAACAAGGAAATTTTAGACAATATTAGTCCAACGTCCCAATTATTCTTAACGCTAAGCAGTAAACGGATCTGTTAGATAAAATATGTCAAGTATCGTGGTTTAGCATTAAGCCGCGACCAACCTTTTCCAATGCGTTTCGAGCCTCGAGTGCCTACCGTATAGGGTAAGATTCAAATATTGCGCCAGACTGGTGATTGACGCGTTGTTTAAGCTGACACATTCAAACAGGGCTTGTGGTTAACTTAGAAGCCCTAGTCCAACACCTTAGGCTCAATCATTCAGTCCATAGCAACCACTACTGGCGATTGGCAAGAATTAACAAAATCTATTGAGACACACATTATGGCAACGCCAGTATGGTTAACATCATATACTGAACTCAGTTCAAATGTCGTGAAGTATGTGACTAACTTGTTGGTCAATGGTATCGGGCTAACAGAGAACTCAGGAAGCCATCTGCTACATATCCCGATCCGCCTGCGTTCAACAAGGAGATAATTCTAAACACAAAAACAGTACGCCAGACATGATAGACTCCCGTGGAGTTAATTACTAACTGCGAATTAGAAGTACGGAAAGGAAGTACTGGGACCTACTCCTGAGGAGCGCGATACACTGAAAGTGAAGGTATAAGTCAAGCAATCAAAACTGATCCGATGATATCTAATCATTTGTTTTCTGATATAGAAAGCATGGGAAATTGCTCTTGCGCCATCGAAGTCACTTCCCATGAACGCCATCATGAGTTACTTCTCCGGTTCGTCACTACAGATCTTCTCCCTGACCATGACATTCATGCTGTTTTCCAACCCCTTGAAGGCAATTGCCAACGTCGGACCTACTTTCGCACGGTACGAGAGTGAAAGCACGTTTTCCAGAATTCTGCAAACGAAACTAGTGTTTATTGCGTTACAGCTAGCAACGGTGGCAGTTGGTGTGTGGAAGATGGGCAGTATGGGTGTCTTGCCTACTAAACGAAGTGATTGGTTGGCGTGGGAGAGTGAGACACTGGTATGGCCATCATCTGTCTGTCGTCCAGTTCTGAACCTGTGAGCTAATATCTACATTTAGGTACTGGAGAAAGCTGTTTTTGTGTCGTAGGTCGTAAGTGGTCGGAGCTGTTGTGAGCGGACATTTGGAAAGGAGAATTGTGAATCTGTATATTAGTTGTTTAGACCAGTCTAACTCTTGGTACTTGATTGCTTATTCAAACAAAAATTTAATGTGACGAACTCAAGCGAACGCGTGCTGCGATTGACGTCATGCGTTCCTTAAATCAATGGGTTAATGTCATCGAACGTTCGCAATATGCTTGAAATGTTCATGCTACCAATTAATCTCCCAATCATCTTTTAAGTGCGAGCCCCAGCCCGTGATCGCGGTGGCCGCATCCCTACTCTTGCAGGATTAATTGACACGCCCTACAAACCTGGACCCCAGTCGATACTTTACTATTAATTAATATATACGACTAAGGATACTCGACGTGAACGCAAACAGGAAAGTCGACTTAGAGCCTCTTGACACCGAACCAAGCGGGCATACCAATATTGTGATTTACGGATTCTCGTCCATTGTTGACCCAGGTTGACCCAGGAGTGAACGCGTTTCGCCTACTTATAAATTACCGTTGGATTGAAATGAGCAGTAATCAAAGTACAGGAAAGATCTTGTATGAAGCAATGCAGAGACTTTGGTTGGAATATGTTTGACTCCTTTACGCTACAGGAAGGGATTTGCAATAGCAGCAGCAGCCACACTCGGCGCATACATTGTTGTCAAATTGTATGATCCATTTGCCGGCGATATACCGAAAATATTGACATGTTACTAACATTTTCCGTTGCGCAAATAGCCAGTTGAATGAACGACGAAGACAAAGATATGAAGATATGAAAAATCGAGGTCAGTTCCACCGTCGACGTACCGATTCTGGCGTCTTGACCAACTTTGGATTAGCACAGCTGTTGCTAACGCACAATAGTACCCGGTCATGACTACCAAAAAATAGCCGAAGTTGAACGGCACGACGATGGCGCCGCGAATCCTTCGTCAGAGGAAGCAAACGACCCATCATTTGGGCGGCAACGGCGGTAAATATGATTCAAACATGACGGCGAAGCAGTATATTAGTGGGGTTGTGCATCTGTACGGATGAGAACTCAAAATATGCCCGTGTGAGTTATCGTTGGGCGGTGCCGGCTAATAAATTCGTGCAAATCTAATGGCCAATGTATACGATTGATCTCCTGGAACCAGTTGATTAGTTGGACCTTTATCGAAAACAGGCATAGCGCCTGCTCGGTCCGTACTATCGAAAATTGTACACAAACTTTTAATATTACACCAAAAATTAACGCCAGCGAACAACCTATGACTATATCCCTATACCTGAATGCTCAGTGAAAGAAGACTCAACATATGTACTAAGGCTCAACCGTAGAATAATCTCCTGCCTCAACAGTCTTTCGGTATTCATCCTCAATATGGTCACAAAGTTCCATAAGATCATCCAATCCCTTCTCAAGGGCCTGAATGGCAGAAATCTCTCCTATGTGAACGTTAATCGTGCCGTCTCCGACAAAGTTCCTTGTTCATGGGAGTACAATACCGTAAGTCTGAATTCGGAGATTCATGGCAGCCTCGGAAGGATGAGGGATAGAATAACCGCAAAACTCGACGTCGGGGCTATTGTCGATGTCAGAAGTGTTTCACTCCTAATATAAATTGCGGCCACTCACTTCTTCAGTATCATATATCGCAGTGCATTACCCAAGGTGTGATCTTCTTGCAAGATTCTGAAGGACGCCGCCGTACCATCTTCCGAGGCGCCAGGGAGCTATTATTTGTTAGATTCTTCACTCCACGACTAATCCGTATGACAAGCGACAAGCATACTATCTGGATTTTATTGGGGTCAATCTCTCCCTCGAATTCAAATTCGCCGTCGGCCATTTCCTGATCGACAATGTCCTCTCTAGGGACTTCATTCTCGCTAGTTGCTGAGGGCATACCGTACTAATTTCAAGTTGACAAATTAGTATTGCTAGGTCTATTTAGTTGGGAGCATATAATAACAAAATCATGATCAAATTATTTTCTGGGACCCTTAAGCTTGATTTACCCTACGTCCATCTGAGCCGCACCAAAAATTTATCTGCGCCGCGCACAAACTCGAATGCTCGCAGATTTTGGATTGCTCCAGTGGATCACCACCGCAACTCTTGGCTTTAAACAGAGACCTAGTTTCGTGGTTCACCATGGTAGCTTGTCTAATCCTGGACGCTGGTCCGCTCATCTCAAATGGCTATTCAACGCTTAGCAGTCTTGCCGATGAATTTTTCACCACGCCGTCGGTGTATAACGAGATTCGAGATGAACGTGCTCGCCAGAATTTGTTACTATGGGGAGCGAAATTGGGTTTACGGCAGCCGTCCCTAGAGTATATAAAAACAGGTAAATAAGTTATTACGTAGATATGATCTTCTTCTGACAAATGCCCAGTTTCTGAATTTGCAAAGAAAACTGGAGATTATGCAGTATTAAGCGCTACAGATATACAGATACTGGCCCTGACCTACGAGTTGGAATGCGAAAGAAACCACGGAGATTGGAGACTACGAAAGGTGCCGGGCCAGAGTCGAATCAACGGACCCAGTCCCCATGCCAAGAAAGAGGTCACGAAGGAATCTGACAGCGATCACAGGACTGATGACAAGCAAGGAATGGAGGAACTCAGTCGGAAAATTCACTCTTCGAATATTGGATCGGAGAACTCCACAGAGGATAAGCCGTACGAGGGTTCTCAGGTTGCTTCTACTGAACCCAACAATGAATCCCAGCAGTCCGACGGGACGCAGCCGACTGTCGCCAATGACGAACCTCACGCTTCTGACGACAACGCTGGTTGGAGTACGATTACTCGAAAGTCGCGAGCCGGAAAGAAGTACAGCAAGGGACGAGAGGAGAAGCGATCACGGACGCCGCTGTCTGAGCCATCTGCTGTCAAGAATGAGGTTCACGAGCTCGACAGGTATCCCGCGATAGTTGATCTAGCCAGCGCTGAGTCAGTGAAAATTCAAGCACCGGTGAAAGATCATGAGTCCGACAGAACTAATGATGTAGTACCTTCTGCTCAAACTGACGCGCCTGCACCTGAGGACGTTGAGGAGATTGGGAGCGAGGACGATGCATCCGACGAGGACGACGAGGACGACTGGATCACGCCTGATAATCTCCAGCATCAACAGATCCTGGACGGTATTGTTGGCCATTCAAACGGCCCTAA
>JANJPG010000393.1:0-10657 GCA_030407185.1 Lipomyces yarrowii
TCTTCCGATCTGAGTTGTTGTCAGATGCCGAGGCAAAACTTGGCGATGGACTTGTCGATGACGAAGCTGAGCTACTTAATATCGTTGAAGTCGCTGTGGCAATAGCAGACCCGGACACCGTAACAAAGATCGTAGTCACGCGACCAGATTCGACGGTGCTACTCGCTGTTGACGCTGAATCTGCCGATATCGACGAACTAGAAAGCGCAGGCTCTGTGCTTGAAGTTTGTGCAGATTGCGTTGAAGATTTTGACACCGGTGTGGTGGTCACGGCGGTTGTTTCCGATCCGGTCATACCAGACACACTTGAAGCGGTGGACGTGCTAGTCGTCGAGGTCGATACTGGCGTTCGGACGGTGGTAAGCGTGTTCGTGACCGTACTACTATTTGAATGTCCCACATTTCGTATTCTACCAATCGAATCGGGGATTGCCCAGACTGAAGGAAGCAATAATATAGTCAACAGCACGATGCTATTTCTTAAAACCGACAAGAAGTGCATTTCAGTAAGGGAAAAGTGTACAATCGCGAGAAAAGGAAATACACGACGCGGGGACATTTGAACAAGTTTTACGCGCGATGTTGTTTGAAGTTCTAAATATAACTCGCATAACCCGGCTGATGCCATGAGAAATGAGGCTACTCATTTAAATTCTCCGTACTATATAACTCAACTTCTCTCTCATGATGCTTTGAGCCTCATATAATCAGTTCCTAACCAGGCGTACCCAGTTTGTCCTATAAAGAGCGATAAAGACCACAAAGACTCGACATATTCTTGAGTAAAATAATACCAGACATTCTATCCACGTGAAGCTCGGCTACGATATCTGAAGCCGCTTTTCTCCCAACGTCAAGTTTTAGAGTGCGTCATCCGACAACTTTAATTTGCATGGGTACAGGGTACTCGACTTATCAAGAGTCACACAGTGTTGCGACCACAAGACAGAATCTGCTCGGACTAGGAACTGCAGTGGGCACAGTATAATAGAAATGCGCATTCTACCCCATCAGGACGGCTGTGAAGCTATTTTGTCGAGAAATTTAAACGTCAGGGCTGCACAGTTGATGAAAAAAGTTGTGAGATCGATTGCGGTAGTTTCGGTACCCACCATTCCTCCCATTCAGACTATCGCGCAATTTTTTTGGGCCGGTGTTGCATGCGGATCAGATCAGTCGCCTTCTCGACCAGCAAATGCTCCTTAGCAATCGAACCATCAGTTTCGCCATCTGTTACTAATTTATGCGACTGTTGATCTCGTCATAGAAACTGAGCACTTTGTGAAGAATAATTTTTCTAATAATGTACCCCTTTCAAGGACAGCTCTTGGGTGCAACGGTCGCAGCTGCATTCAACGTGACGACCGCGTACCACACGACTTATCAGGTCTCAGATGTGAGTTTATTGGTGGCACCGGCCGCCGAGGGCACACATTCGTTCCGACTGGCACTTTCAGGAATTTTAGGATCTATCAGTATTGCTTGCTGGGTCGTTTTGCTAGTCCCTCAGCTGATTGACCAGTGGCGAATGAAATCGTATGTTGATTTCTGATTGAGTGGACCATGAGCGTTCCATTGACTAAACAATAACATCACAGTTCGGAAGGAGTTTCACTTCTTTTCCTCGCCGCGTGGCTTCTGGGTGATGTAGCAAATCTATTGGGTGCTGTGTGGGCACATTTATTGCGCAACGTGGTGGTACTAGCTGTATGGTTCGTTTTTGCGGATTCGCTCGAGTTATCTTCCGCTCTTTATTATCGGTTCTTCCATGAGATATCAAGCAGGAGTCGATCACGTCAGCATGAACACTCAGAAGAGGATCCGAGTTGTCCTGTTGATGAGGACGCAGCCGAGTTAACAGCAGATAATCTTCCCTTATTGGCGAACAACGTTGCTACCTCGGACAGCCCCATATTGGACGGTATTGGATCTGATGATGCCGCCATTTCACAGAAATCTCCTAATAAATGGCTACAGTACGGTCTGCCGATAGTAGCAGTCTGTCTTGCCGGTGCGATTGGCTATCTGTTTTCTTCCGACGATGCCAACGATGCCAACGATGCCATGAATGCCGACCAAAGTGGCGAAGATAATCTTGCATTGGGCCCGCAGATCTTGGGCTACATTTCTGCCTTATTGTACCTTAGCGCACGGATTCCCCAGATCATTAAAAATTACCGGAAACGCTCAGTCCATGGCCTGTCCCTTCTTTTCTTTATCTACTCGACAATGGGGAATGTCACCTACGCCTTTCAGATTATTTTCTATAGCAGCGAGAGAAGCTACATATTGCTTAACTTTCCATGGCTACTTGGATCCTTGGGAACAGTATTACAAGATGCTATCATATTCGCTCAGTTTTATATGTACCGCGAGAGGTCAATAACGCTTGGTACCAGTCAGATGTTGTCTGAAATCGACAATACATCTATCTAGATACCACCGAAACAATGCCGATGGAATAGGATTCCTTCGCGCCGAACGTCTCTTACGACAATGCCAGTTATTTGTTTTTATGGCTTAATACTTACGATTTGATTTCACTTCATTCTCGGACTGCGAAATAGCATATTTGGGTTTACAGATCAGGTTTAATGTATTTTAGTTGGTTCGTGTGAGATCCTGTACGATTTGTACGATAGTTCGGGAAAAGACATGTTTCAATCTAACAGAAACCACATGTAAAACTTTCCCGCGTAGAGCAAAGTGGGAAGACCTGGTTGTTCATCTAACTTTACTTCTGTAACTGTGAGGTAGGTCCATAAAGACAATTCGCGAGTCTATCTTCACAGCAATTGGAACCAGAACATGAGGTATGATGATTGTAAAACTGCAAAATTGGACTCCTATATACAGCCGTCACATATCGACTCAATATACCATATTATTTTCATTTTAAGACCATCGTCACCAAACTTTCTAATTGACCGCTTAATCGAATAGTCCGAATCCTAGCTTAGTATTAGCAACGAGCCTTCCGGTAAGCATTGGCAGAGGAACATACCCATATCATCGTCAGATTCCTCCTTCTCTTCCTCCTTCTCTTCAACTACCTCCTCAGCAGCAGCCTCAGTGGCAGCAGCGCCGGCAGCAGGAGCACCAGCAACAGGAGCAGCGCCGGCGGCACCAACATTGGTAAGGAGATCCTTGATGTTCTTGCCCTCAAGTGCCTTGGCGAACAGGCTGGCCCAGATCTAATGATTTTATCAACATAAGTCTTTGAATTCTGGAGAATCTTCCACAATAAAAAATACGTACAGGCTCAACTTCAACACCAGCAGCCTTGGTCAAGGAAAGAAGCTTGTCGGAAGTGATTTCGACCTCAGCATCAGCAAGGATGAGGGCGGCTATATTCAAGTCGACTTGTTAGCCACTATGATTGAAACGCAACTCTCCATTTCGAGCCAAACAGATGATAAAAATCCGAATTTCCGCCCAAGAAAATTGACCCACCGTATGAAATAGCAGTCTCGGACATTGTTAAAATGTGGGTATATAAAGTTGCGTGTGGTCTTGGATGGTAAATCGATCAACCGCTGCCTTCAATGCTTGAATATGGGTGATGCCGCTGATATCATTTTGGCTGCCATACCTTAAGCCAGTTCGTCGACCAAAATAACAGTCACAGCCGGCCCAAGGGTCGAAGTAGGGTTGGGCCCTACTATGTCACGAGGAAACTTGGCCTTGCAATGGGGAAGAGAGCGCCGCACCGTTGATATGGCAACGACTTCACATGTATTTGTTGACAAAAACGCGATTAATTACAGGAGCCAGTGCTTGTCCACGGCGATCCGGTTCGGATCCAAATAACTAATATCCAAAGTGACTACCAGAGATGGAGGATACTACCATGTCCCCGTCACCTACGAAAAAATATTATCTTAAGCCTCCGCCGACGCTGCCTGCTTCTGGACTGCCAGGATCGCCCCGGCCTAGTTCTCGGGCATCAGTGACACCCCGACCATCGACTCCAGCAAGATCACCTAGTCCTACTAAGCTGAAAACAGCATCGGCATTGAATGGTCAAAGTCGTGCTTCGATTACTTTAGAAAACACGGGAATCTCGAGACCATCTAGTCCCCTAAAGACTGGTCAATTGAAAAGTCACAATTTGACCGGATCAGTTCCGGCAACTTTGCGAGTACCAGAACAGTTTCAACACTCACCGGCAAAAGTACCACCGGCACCAAAACATCTTCTTTCTCGGCCGCGTTCACAACTTCGTCGACCGGCTTCAGTCGCAGTGCTCCGCGACGAATCTGGCTCAGGTGATTTGGCTGACACCGCTCCCAGTCTTCGACCAGTTAGCAGTCTTGACGTCATGTCGCCGTCACAGCAGGTTTTACGGCATTCTGCGACATCACATGGTCGTACCGCGTCTGTATCGAGCAAATTCTCTACAGATTCTTTGGTTGGTCAGGGCAATGTGCGCGTGCTTGTCAGAGCACGGCCATTCCTTCCAAGGGAGATCGAATCGGAGTGCAAATGTCTTTTGTCAATGAATTCAGCTCTGGGTACCACAACGCTAACCCACCCCGACGATATTGATCGTAGTGATGAACTATCGGATGGGGTGAATGGGGTGCCACTCTTCCGGCGCGTCAAGGACGCCAAAGAATTTGTGTTCGACGAGTCGCTGTGGTCTGTTGACCGGACGACGAAAAACTCCCAATTCGTTGATCAAGACGCACTCTATGATAAAGTCGGCCGTGGATCTCTTGATCACGCATTCGAAGGTTACCACACATGCATTTTGGCATACGGCCAAACGGGTGCGGGGAAATCGTACACGATGATCGGAACAGAAGACGAGCCTGGGCTAATGCCGCGAACTTGCTATGACTTGTTTCAAAGGATTGAGAAGTTGACCACCGCGACTACGACATTTACCGTTAAGATATCCTACTTTGAGATCTACAACGAGCATGTCTATGACTTGCTAGTACCCACAGTCGCTGAACCACCTACACCGTTAAAAGTGCGTGAGTCACCTGTTGATGGACCTTACGTGAAAGACCTTACGACATACTCGGTTCGCAGTTATTCAGAAGTTGAAAAGTACCTCAAACGAGGCAACAGGCAACGTGCCACCGCTGCTACAAACATGAATGCGACATCCAGTCGGTCTCACGCCGTATTTACCATTGCACTTAAAAAAATTGAGAGCGATGCTGTCATGGACGAGACAACCGAGGAGACCAATTCTCGGATTCGATTCGTCGACCTCGCTGGTTCGGAACGTGCGAATTCTACTGGCACTACGGGCACAAGGTTGCGTGAGGGAGCGAATATTAATAAGAGCTTGACAACGTTAGGAAGAGTTATTAGCATCCTGGCAGAATCATCGTTGGCAAGCAAAAAACGCGACATTGTCCCTTATCGAGATTCAACATTGACTTGGCTTCTGAAAGACAATCTTGGTGGCAATAGTAAAACTGCCATGATTGCATGCGTATCACCTTGTGACTACGAGGAGAGCTTGTCCACGCTGCGGTACGCTAGTCAGGCGAAACACATTCGAACGCGGGCTGTTGTGAACCAGGATTTTATTTCGGCGGCGGAGAGAGATCAGAAACTCGTGGAGATGCAACAGACAATTAATAAACTTCAAGATACTTTGGCACAAAACTCAAGCACACACAAGCAGCAAACTGATGCCCAAGTGGTGGAACTAGAGAAGTTCAGAAAAGTGATCCGTTACTATGAAGACAAAGCGGAGGTAGAGGGTGCGTATGAGCGTTGCCTACTTTTCTAGAAGACTACTAACCGGCGCTGTAGAAGCTAAGCGACGAGCAGTCATGCAAGAGAACGAGACAGTCAAGCTCCATAATCGGTTAATCACTGAACATGTCAAAGATATGAGAGTTCAGGCTACCGAGTCGATCAAGATTCCGGACAGTTTTGTTAAAGAATGGAACTCGATTATGCAAGATACAGCCAAATTTCGACAGGAGCTTTCTGCTGATATCTCGAACTTATTTCGGAACGATCGTCAGCTGCATGACCGCACAGTACAGGTACTGTGACTTTTGTGAATATCGTTGTTTGGAATTGGAAAGGCGGACTTGATATATTTACATGGTAATTTTGGACTGTATTTTGGCGATCGGCACATATTGTGGACTATGAGATATGTACTCAGTAGTTACTCTATATATAACTTAGCTCATATTTTGTAAATCCCAATGAGAGGCGGTCCACAAGTCTCGCCTAAAATAATATGTCGTCCATTGTAAGTGAGCAAGAGAATGGGGTTAGGGCGTCACGAAGGATAACGATTTCGATAAGACGGGATCCCATAAGAGCAATAATCAAACTATTACTACAATCCTTATACTGAAATCCTTATAAGACAATGGTGCCAAATCCCACACTTGGTAAGTCATGTATATTTATGCTAACCGCAGTAATTAACCAAGCCCAGGCTGGGAGCGGCTGCAGGATGTGTTCTATCGCAAGCGTTCTGAATATACCATGATGTGGACCGACGACATAGATTTGTCTGAGTTTATAGTTGCTGGTGCACCATACGGTGGAGCTATTGGTATGTTGTGTCGACTGTTAGTTTGTCTGATTAATAGTAGTGTTAATTGATAACCAGCACTTGTAAGGGATACCAGTCGACCAATGTCGTATCGTGGGCCGGAGTCCCGACAGAAGATGATTCTGATATACAGCAACGCCGGCGAGCTCATTTGCAATGTTCCAGTATGTAACTCTGAACGAATGATATATAGCCAAACCGTCTAACGAAATTGTAGTGGGATAAAGGGTCAATTCGTGGTGTTGGCTGGAGCAACGATGAACAACTTGTGATTGTGAGCGACGACGGCAATGTTAGGATTTATCATGATTTCCATGGATCGTTCACGCAATATTCTCTGGGGAAAGAAGCAGAGGATCAGGGTGTTGCTGAATGCAGATTTTGGGGAACAGGGTTGGTTGCCCGGCTGTCCAACAATAGGTTCGTGACGATCTCTAGGTATGACGAGCCTCGACCAAGGCTATTAGCCGAAACTTCAGCAGCTGCAGTTGAATCGCATGGGTGGAATATAGCACCTCCGTCGTACACACTCAGCCGGCATGTCGAGGTGTTTGTAGGGGTGAATAACACTATCAACGTAATTGATTCGATGGAATCGCAAGATAAGCGACTTCAGGAAGGTCCTTTCACTCACGTTGCAGTATCATCCAATGGCGCTTTGCTAGTTCTATACACGTCATATGGAAAGCTATACGTCATATCCTCAGACTTCTCAAAGAAGTATTCAGAGTACGATACTGGAACGCTTGACAGTCCGTCCCAAGTTATGTGGTGCGCGAATGATTGCGTCGTGGTTGCATGGGAGAACGAAATTAGATTAGTAGGACCTGGTGGCGGCGCGCTCAGTTTTTACTATGACAGTCGGATTGCGCTTATTCCAGAAGCTGACGGCATCCGCATTCTCAGTAATGACAGGTCTGAGTTCTTATCAAAGGTTCCAGACGTTGTAGTCGACCTCTTCAGGATTGGCTCAACCGCTCCATCTGCAATTCTGCTTGATGCTGTGGAGCAATTGGAGTTTAAATCACCGAAAGCGGACGACAATATTCAACTTATTCGCTCGAATTTGAACGAAGCAGTCGATGCCTGCATCAAGGCTGCAAGTTACGAACCTGAAAGATACTGGCAGAAGCGTCTCCTGAAGGCGGCATTGTTGGGAAAATCAGTCCTTGAGCTCTACTCGTCGGACGAATTTGTCGAAATGTGTGAAATTTTGCGAGTCCTCAATGCTGTCAGAAACTATGATGTCGGCATTTTAATCACATATGAGGAATTCCTTCGACTCACGCCGGAGCGGCTGATTGACCGTCTTATTAATCGACAGAGGTATCTGTTAGCACTTCGATTATCGGACTATCTCCAGCTGCCGACCGACAAGATTTACATTAGATGGTCATGCGCAAAGGTGAAGGCTTCTACGGACGATGATAATGCAACCTGCAAGACAATTGTCGATAAGCTCAGGGTGGTACCCGGTGTTTCGTACGAAGAGATTGCCCGCACGGCGTATGATGAGGGTCGATCGAAGCTCGCTACGCTGCTGCTTAACTATGAGCCTCAGGCAGGGCGACAGGTGCCTCTGCTCCTTGACATGGAAGAAGACGAAATCGCACTGATAAAGGCTGTCGAGAGCAGCGATCCAGACTTAATATATTACGTGTTACTGCATCTGAGGGGAAAATATTCTTTGGCACAGTTTTTTAGGCTGGTCAACGATAAACCAGTTGCGTCTGCTGTTGTGGAGCAACTCGCGAGAAATGATGGGCCAGAGTTACTAAAGGATTTCTACTATCAGGACGATCGACGTGCTGATAGCGCACTGGTTATTTATCGCGAGGCTCTGCTCTTGGATGACGTACACGATCGCGTTGATAAGCTCAAACTTGGGACTAAAATTTATCAAGAGTCAAAAGACCCTTATCCCGATGCAAAGGCCATGGAAGATCATGCAAGACTGTACGAACTTCAATTGGGTTATGAGAAGGAGTATAAGACCACATTCGTTGGCCTTACAGTCGCAGAAACAATTAAGAAGTTGTTGAAAAGTGGACAAGGATCGAAGGCCTCGAAGCTGAAAGGTGAGTTCAAGGTGCCTGATAAAATGTTTATTTTCTTGAAAGAAGGAACATATCCTGTACCGAAGAAAAATTAGTTTTGTTGACAAAGAAAGGCATAGACAAAGCGGGGATTGGATTTTGGCTTTTGTATCTGTAACAATAGAGTGTAATTAATAATAGCAATGCGTAACTTTTATAACGGGGTTTTATCGTATAAATTTTTTCACGGGGACGACTAGGGACTGTTTTAAGCGTTTGTTCACTGTTTAAACAAATCTTGCGATTGAAGAAAGCATAATGCAAAGCCGACTTGACAATCAATAAGCAACCACAAAATCGATGTGCTGAAAACACCGGCGGCCAGAGCTGTAATTGTCCGGACATGAAGATTCCACCAAAAGACATAATGTAACACGGTTTGTTCGAAAGCCTAACCATCCTGTCACGCAACCGCCCCCATCCTCCCACCAAAATCGCTAACAAAAAAAATACCCAAATACTCCTATTCCATTACGCTTGTGTAGGCATATAACTTGCTGAATTTAGAAATGCTTGCATATACGGATAATCAGTTACGAGGAAACTCAACAGACGCGGTCAAGCAGGCAATCATCTGGTAATCCTCCTTGTAGGCTCTCGCGATGACGTTGTACTTGCCCTGGATAGAATTAGTATCTAATTCTTTGGATGCTACAAGAAAAAATAACATACAGAAGGAATCTCGTTAGGAAGTTCAACGGTCTTGGAGAACTTAATGGTACCCTTCTCGAGAGGGCAGGGACGGTCAGCATTCGCGAGCTGTTCACAGAGATCGAGGGTCTCCTTGACGAGACGGATGAAGCCATAGCGGACCTCAAGCTCGACAAACGATCCGTCGTTAATCTGCTCAGCGAGGTAACCTTCACCTTCGATATAAAGCTCAGCTCCCTTAAGAGGGGGGTTGGGGTCGATCTTCAAATATTTCATATCTAGAATCTGCGAAGTATCAAGATCGCAGACGGCAATTGGTGAGTCGCCAGGGATCGGCTTTGTTGGCGCAGCGAGAACGCTCACATCAGGTTCGTCAAATGGAAGCGGAAGCTGCTGGACTGAAACTGCCGAAACCGCGACAGCGGCGGCGGCAAGGATGGTGGAGGCGATTGCGAACTTCATTATGGAAGACGACGGCCTGCGAATTTTTTTTTTTAGGGGCGGATGGAAAACGGCGAAGAGTGAACGAGATGCTGGATGTGTTCCGTCGTATTCAAGATAGTGTTGGCGATGGAATTCGACCGCAGGTGTCTGACCGTTCGCTGCCTTAACGGAGATCCTGTCACCTAACCCTTAGTCTGATGATAAGGGAAGCACAAACTCGAGCTGTGAGCAATTCGTGATCGTGTTGTGAGTGTGTTTCCAGCTAGCTGCTTATCGTGGGCTTATGTTTCTTGGCTCTAGGCAGTTAATTCATCTGGGTACTGAGTTAGGAATGCCTCTATCCTCGCTTACGACAGGGCGGGGCGGGCGGCAAAAATAATTAAGCTAATTCTTTATTCTGAGAGTGCTAAATGTGTTTGTTTCAAAATGAGACTGCCGCAATTGTTCTTTGTGCTCGGTTAATGTTCTTGTCGTTAGCATAACTTGGACATAGTCAAAGTTGCGATGTTTTGTAACTGAACAAACAGCTGACAGTCGGCTTCGGTTTCAAATTGTGCGTACAGCATTGAAGTTTGGTCTGGATATCGTGGCAGGCAGGGTGATCAACTAGTCCTCGCGAAGTATTATCTGCTGCTGGAGCCCTGCTGTGACAGTACCAGTAAGACCGGACCGGAGCCAGCTCAGCAGTGACAATTAAGAAGTTTGGGCTAACTCGTCGGTTGCATATATTTTTCAACGTGTACTCGGTCAATATCTCGTCAAGGTGTATATACCAAATCATACACGGCATAGCCACTGATTTTTAGAAATAAACACCAGTGCGGATCTACTATCTAAGGATCCGAGGAAGCTACATCTCTCCAAGTCTGTGACAGCTGTAAAATGAAATATTTCGTGAGCTACGACATTTATTGCCCATGTT
>JANJPG010000394.1:0-10651 GCA_030407185.1 Lipomyces yarrowii
ACATCCGTTTAGCACCGGTGCAGGAAAGTCTCGCCTCCCGTGTGAAAAGCGTCAAGCTTTTGATCGGTAGTATTTCCCAGGATGTCTTGAGGATGGATTTGAGCTATATTGATCCGTTGGCCGTTGCGTCCGGGGATGAAGAGGCACTACGGAAATTGCTCCTGGTGATGGTTGCACTTGGAAAGATCGTGAAAAAGAACCAGAGTCAGGCGGACCAAACACGCGAACTTACAAAGGCTGTGGACGAGGATAAGACGGAGGAATCCGAAGTCAGTGTCGAGCCGAACAGTGGTACGTTGCCCTCTAAGCCGTTCCGGTCAAGGCAGATTGCTTATGCTGAATAGAATACTCCGAAGACCTGGATTCAGATCCGGGCCAGGTGAGCGACTCATCCTCGGGATCAGGAAACTCAGTAGCGATGTGGAAAATGAGAGCAACGTCGGTGATTAACAGACTTCGCCCTATATACGCACCGCCCTTCAGTATCGCAACCAAAAGCGACCCACAGAGGATGATTTCGGACAGAAGATTCGAAAAGATTATCGGCAAATACACAGCATTTGAACGTGCTCATGCCGGTGCCCGTGCACGCTCGCCGTCATCGTTATCTTCGATGCAACATCGTCATCGTCTGGCTCGAACATGTCGTGTGAACAGTACTAAGCGCCTGCAGATTTCCGCATATACTAATAGGATCACCAAGCCCTTCCCGACTCCAACATCGCCGTGGCTTCACCACCCACCTAGCCAGATGAGGCGGCCGTTGCATTACTTACCTCTTGCGTCGAGAATGTATCCTACGACGCTGGGACTGTCGTACTCTGCACCTTTGTTAAACAAAATACGTCAGCTGAAATCAAGGCCAAAATTACGAGGAGTCGTTGCGACCGCGAGGCTGAGTGATCCAAATGACGAATGGGTAACCGATGATGACGATGACATTGTAGGTCGTAGCAACACTCCACAAGCTAGATACCGAGGCAGCGAGCTATGGGAAGCTTCGAACGAGTTCCTCCGAATTCCTGCATATTACTTAGAGTCACAGCAACAGTCAAATACAAACCTATCCCGACCTTCTTCTTCACATGGTGGCTTATCATTAGCGGCCAACAGGCGGACACGTCGTACTGATCTTGGTGTGACCCTTGCGCTTGATGCGGACAGCGCTGAACGCCAAAGAGCGAACAACTGCGGTTTAGATCTCCTGAGTAGGTCCGAAGGGTCTCTCGGCGGCCATCAGCAAGCAAACATACTGCCTCTTACGACCACTGTGATCAACCGAAACGAGAACTTTGTCTTTCCAAAAGGACACTCACACATTCGCCGCCTTACCATCAATTCCACCACATCAACATCAGGGGATGACCACGATGAAGACGACGAAGAAGAAGAAGACGACGACGAAGAAGACGACAACGCAGTCGATGACGACGACGAAAACGAAAACGAAAACGAAGAGAAAGCGAGTTCTACTAGCGCGTTTACACGTAGGAAAAGTCGGATAAGGCCGACCCAGTCCCGACGTGCGCTTGACAGACGGGAAAGGGAACTACGGAGGCAGTTCATGGCATTAAACGTGGGTTGAGATTAGAGCACGAATGCAAGATTTGGACTAAATTTAGAGCATAATTTTGGGTTCATTTTCATCAATTAGTTGCCATAATACATAGATAACGAATGATTATAATCCGGGAGTATAAAAACCGTGTCCTACTTGATGAAAGGTATGAGCGTGCCGGTCGACTTCTTGTACTCAACATAATTATCGCCAAAAAACTCAATCAGCAATTTTTCTTCGTCTGCGTAATCTGTTAGTATAATATTCAGTCACTTTGTCGTAGCAAAGTAGGTCTTACATGTAATGCGATTATTGAAGAATCGCCATAAAATTATACTAAATCCAACACACGCAGCCGGGTTCATTAGGAACAACTGGGTCCCAATCGCCCACCAAAAATACCCAAGATATGATGGATGTCGCGTGAACCCGTACACTCCTGTCGTGACTAGCTGGTGCGAAGCATCTTTACGGTGGGCAATAATGTGCGAAAAGTTGGATGATGCGTGAATCATTGCCAGTGATCGGAGAATTTGGCCGAAAACCATGAGGATGAAGCCTATAGCAGAAAAAACTAAATATTTCCTAACAGCCCTAAACAAAATCCATTCAAATATTGCTTCTACTAAGGCGGAGGAATGTGCGATGAAATATGTTGACCCGTTGTGGAACAGGAATGCTAAACGTTTGATATTAATTCGTCTGTATCTAGAACTTATTCAAAGTTCCACTTACAGTCAATTGTGACTTTTGAGGGATTATATCGCGCAGTGATCCAATACTCCAGGAAATGAAACGCTGCCAAGGAGGCGATGTATCCTGGTAATTGATAATATGATCCATCTAGGGCCAGCCTACCGGCGGCAACCACACTGAGCGCCAGCACAATTCCCAGTACAAAAGAGTGCAAGGCAACTTGGTCCGGTTTGTGGTTCACATAATTGTAAAGATATCTCTCGGCTTGCATTTTCTGCTGCTTCCGCTGTTTCTCCTGCAGGCGTTGTCTAAGGAAGCTCTCTCGTTTCTCATTGTTGGCCTCGATCTCGGCGGCGATACGTGCAACTTCTGTCGACAAAATTGGGACACTATCAGCGGGCCAATTTTTTTCTTGATTTGCAGACGTCTCTTCTTGGCTCGTAGACGAAATTGTTGTGGAAGCTGTATACGATGTAGTGGCAGATGTGGTCGTCATTAGAATCTCGGATAGTGTAGCGGGCGCGAAGAATGTAGAACGTCGGGCGGAGGAGTGAAATGCAACGATGGGCTTCGTGGAAATGTCAGGGATTTAATTAAAGGCCATAGGCACTTATATCGCAAAGTAGAAATACATCTTTTTGGGGGGCCCCCGGTCGGATGTGCGGATCAAGATGTGAACACTAAAACTCGTATTGTTGCTGAGCCGCCTTGAACTTGAAGAACAATACTAAGTGAACGTCGATGGACACAACAAGGGCTGTCGAACCAATTTTCGGGCTACAAGAACGCAAAAGAGCAAAGCTATTTTTCATAACTTGCTAAGTTGCTATGTAGGTCCTATGATCAGACGAGTGTATGTTAAAGCAAAAAATCCAAAATGCGATATGAAATGGTGTTTAGAAACTGCGGGGCCGAAGGCCTGTGCGCTCCGGTTCTGTATGTCAGTGAAGATGGCTGAACAATATAATCGTTTCAGAACGACTAGTTACTTATATTATGGGCAACTAAATGAACAAGTGAAGCCCACCGTACTAGACAAGTAAATTGCATGGGATTACATGGAGGTCATTTGCACACCTGGATTTTGGATTCGCTAGGGCAGCATCTTGCAGCTGCTTGATTTTTTACAGAATTGGGTCCGGTCGGGCGAGTAGACAAGACTGCCCAGATCGGCATCGGCTATTAATGTCAAATTGGAGGAATTTTCAGGTTAACGATGAAAAGCATTAGCGGTTATTAGCGATTGAGGGAAACGAAGGAGACAGATCGGCCGCGCATCCTCAGCTGACTTGCCATATTTACGGAAACCAAGACGTCGCTTTGGGTTGCCATGTTCCGTGTAATTTAGCATTAACAAATACTTAACTGCACTGCTCGAACAAATAAAATATGCAGTATTGAATTGAGCTGCATTAAGCTGGGGCGAATTGTAGCTTGGACCACTTGGTGACAAAGCGAACAGCCGCAGCACTGACGGCGCATTTTCATTTTGGCTTGGCGTAAATATCACTTATAAGCACTAAAATATCAAGTTTGGCCTCAGCTCAGTCTTTAGAGTGGCAATCTCTGCAAAATTGAGCCGCACATGCTATCGAAAATTTGCTATCCTGTCAATTTGATAATTTTGGGAAGATGCGACGTCTCCTCAACGTTCTAATATCAGGCAAGTGTAGAACAACAGGGTAAACTTTTGACCCGGGAGCTTCCAGAAAAACTCCAATTTATAACGAGGTTTCTCCACTGCACGCAATTACAACGGTAGCTCTGTCTTTGGCTATTTGCTTGATATCCTGTATTCTTTCTGTATATCGACAAACAGAGACCGTGCAACATAATTTGTCTTCGGGCCCTTATCAGCTCTAGTACTCGACAGAGATAGTGCCCTCGACAAGATGGATGACGCCTACGTCCGTTCCATCGAGGAAGTTGTCAAGACATTTGACACAAACTTAGAGGATGGCCTCGCAGATAGCCAGATCGAGACATTGAGGACGCAATATGGAACAAACTGTAAGTCTTGCTGAACATCAATTGTACCTAGAGTGTCCCAAAACGCTGTAGAACTAATTTTGTTTTCTTCAACCATAGCATTGCCCGAAGAACCACCGACACCATTATGGCAGCTGATCCTTGCTCAATTCAAGGACCAGCTTGTTGTCATATTACTTGTCTCTGCGGCTATTTCATTTTTCCTAGCACTGTTTGACGACAGCGACGATTTTACGGCATTTGTTGACCCGGCCGTTATCCTTATCATCCTAATCCTGAACGCCGTAGTTGGCGTCCAACAAGAGACTAATGCAGAGAAGGCCATTGCAGCACTTAGCGAATACTCTCCAGCAGAAGCTAAGGTCGTCAGAAACGGCACTGTTCAACGTATCAAGGCAGAGGATATTGTTCCTGGTGACATTGTTGACGTTGCGGTTGGCGACAGAATCCCAGCCGACTGCCGCGTTGTCAGAATTACTAGCAACGCTTTCCGCGTCGACCAGGCCCTATTAACTGGCGAGAGCGAAAGTGTTAGCAAGGACACTGAAGCTATAGCAGATCCTCGGGCCGTTAAGCAAGACCAGATTAACATGCTGTTTTCCGGCACTACAGTTACCGTCGGTCACTGCCGCGCTATTGCTGTCCTTACCGGCTCTGGTACTGCGATTGGTGATATCCACACTAGCATTGTGTCCCAGATTAGCGAACCCACTCCTCTTAAGCAGAAGCTTGACGATTTTGGTGAGATGCTGGCAAAGGTTATCATGATCATTTGCATTCTTGTCTGGGTCATAAATATTCGCAATTTCAACGATCCTGCCCACAAGGGCTGGCTCAAGGGTGCCATCTACTACTTTAAAATCGCAGTCGCTCTGGCAGTCGCTGCTATCCCTGAGGGACTCGCGGTCGTCATTACTACTTGTTTAGCACTTGGCACCAGAAAAATGGCGCAGAAGAATGCGATTGTTAGAAGCTTACCAAGTGTCGAAACTTTGGGAAGCACAAGCGTTATCTGCTCCGATAAAACCGGTACCTTGACCACTAACCAAATGAGTGTTCAGAAGGCTATTTACTTCTCAGATGGGCTGATCGAGCTAGCAGTGGAAGGCACCAGCTTTGCTCCTATTGGCCTCGTCAAGGACCCTATTGGTAAGGTTTTGTCTACTCCCATCAATGTATCACCATCTATCTTGCACATGGCCGAAGTTTGCAGTCTTTGCAACGACTCTGAGATTGTGTACGACGCCAAGACCGACACATATTCCCATGTGGGAGAGCCCACTGAAGCTGCGCTACGGGTTTTGGCCGCCAAGCTCGGATTCAATCACACTAAGTACATCAAGGATCATGCGCGACTGGCTACATTTGAGTTCTCCCGTGACAGAAAGAGCATGTCTGTCATTGTCTCATCTCCCGACGGCGGAAATGGCGATCTGTTCGTTAAAGGTGCTCCAGAATCAGTTATTGAGCGCTGTACATCGATCTACTCTGATTCGGCTAAGATTCCATTGACCCCGGAAGTAGTTGCGGCATTCAATAAGAAAGTGGTTGAATATGGTAAGCAAGGCTTACGTGTAATGGCTCTTGCTATCAGAGAAGATATTGGATCCGATCCTCTTGCATCAAACGCCAAGTTAGCTGAGGACTACGTTAAACTTGAACAGAACTTGACTCTGGTTGGCATTGTTGGAATGTTGGACCCTCCTCGCCCTGAGGTGCGCGCAGCGATTCAGAAGTGCTACGATGCGGGTATCCGAGTTGTCGTGATTACTGGTGATAATAAACAGACCGCGGAGACTATATGCCGGCAGATCGGTGTCTTCGGAGCTGATGAAGACATCTCCAGAAAGAGTTATACTGGACGCGAATTTGACGATCTCTGTGAGAGTGAGAAGCTTGAAGCGGCCAAGACCGCGAAGCTGTTCTCCCGTGCCGAGCCGGCTCACAAGAGCAAGCTGGTTGACCTTCTTCAAAGTACTGGCGCTATTGTAGCTATGACCGGTGATGGCGTCAACGATGCACCGGCGTTGAAGAAGGCCGATATTGGTGTTGCTATGGGTTCTGGAACTGATGTGGCTAAATTGGCTGCGGACATGGTTCTTGCTGATGACAACTTCGCTACCATTGAAACCGCAATCGAAGAAGGCCGATCGATCTACAATAACACTCAGCAGTTTATTCGATATTTGATATCTTCAAATATCGGTGAAGTGGTGTCAATCTTCTTGACTGTTCTCCTGGGTATGCCGGAGGCATTGATTCCTGTTCAGCTTTTGTGGGTGAACTTGGTGACAGGTAGGCGATTTGAGTTGTCGTTTTATTCTGGACCCTGGCTAAATTTTTGATCAAAGACGGTCTACCCGCGACTGCGCTTGGATTCAACCCTCCTGACAACGAAATTATGCACCGCAAGCCTCGCGCTCGCGATGAGCCCATTGTTGGCAAATGGCTCTTCTTTAGGTATATGGTCATCGGTACATATGTGGGCTGCGCTACTGTTTTCGGCTACGCTTGGTGGTTTGTAATTAACTCGGAGGGACCTCAAATTTCGTTTTCGCACTTGGTATGTTAAGATTTCATATGTCAGACGGTTGTTTTGTTGGTGGAACTAACGTGGATGATTAGTCGCACTTCCACAGCTGCCCCATTTCGTTCCCGGAGATTGGCTGCGAGATGTTCTCGAACGAGATGTCCAAAAGCGCTTCCACAGTCTCACTCTCAATGTAGGTTTCTGGCACAAGTTATTGACGGTTTATTCTAATTATTCCTGATAGTCTTGTCGTGATTGAAATGTTCAACGCAATGAATGGCTTGAGCGCCACAGACAGCTTATTGACACTTCCACTGTGGAAGAACATGACGCTTGTATATGCCGTTTTACTCTCCATGGTATTGCACTGTGGAATTGTGTACATTCCTTTTTTCCGGACTCTCTTTTCTGTGGCTCCGCTGACCTGGCATGAATGGAAGGCTGTTATCGGCATCAGCTTCCCGGTTATGTGAGTTTTATCGTGCATTGTCATGTTGTTTGAAATCTGAGATTAACCAACATATTTAGTTTGATCGATGAGGTCTTGAAGTACTTTGAAAGGACAGTAGTCGGAGCTGGACGGCAGAAGGAGAAAGAATTGTAGGGTTACCATATAATGATAGATCATTAGACGGGTAGTGTGGCTCATATTTGCATTTTGCGGACACATGTACCAACAAGAGTGCTGCTTTTACCAATGATATGGTAAATGAATATTGGCAGAGAACGGATTGACGGTCTGCGGATGGTGCGTGGTATATGCAGCACTTGCAAGTCGCAAAGTGTAATTTGTCTACTGTATATTTTTCATAGAATGATGTTTAGTTATCTGCAAGGTAATTTGGCCCAGGTCATCAGAGCTTAAAGACGTATTCCGCATTGATCCGCTGATTATTTTACAACAGTTGGCGACCAAACGCTGCTCTTATTAATTTGCATCACGTGACATTTATTTGGCCTAAATAGGAAACAACAGGTGTTAGTATCAATCATATCATAAACCCCTCGAATACTCGACTTTGCGGATATTATTCGGCGAATAATTATTCGCCATTTGGCAATGCGAATAACGAATAACGAATATTATTCGCCGGGTGATCCAGGCAACGAATAAAATCGAGATTATTAATTAAGATAGTCCCCCCCCGAGTGAGACACACCACCGAATGAGACAAGACACTAAACCCTGCCCAGCAAGCACTAAATACCCTTTAACCACACTTTTCTGCTTCACCACTTGGCAACTAACAGCGGAAGAGTTTTGACTACTGACGCTAGCTTCTTGAAATATCAATAACGCCGATTGGTCCGAATATTCGTATTCGGAGCAGCCCGTGAGATTCCAAGCGAGGCTTTTCCTCTTCGGGGACCTGCGCCAACGTGTAGTCAAAGTATCCTTAGATATGTAGTTGTTGAATAGCATCATTCCGCCGAGTCTCGTCCCCGGGAAGGCGACATTTGCTCAGGGTTGAGGGGATCCATAGCCGGCCGGCGAACATCTCTATCTCCGAACCCGAACCCGAACACGAGCCCGAACCCGAACCCGAACATGTCCGACGGTCTGACCCTCCGACGCGCCTTTGTTTTGTTTTTTTTGTGGATTGTTGGCCGCATGCTCAGCAACTTATCAGACCCACTGTACTATATATCTAGGTCTTAACAGCCCAAGATGGTCTCCACGCGCTCGTCTACTGGGAAGACCCCGAAAAAGGTCGCTCATCCTGATTTTGTCGAGACTGTGGCACGGCGCAGGTCGTCAAAGAAAATGGTTGAGAAGGAGAGCCCCGAGGAGGTGAGCTTAGCTCACGACGACAAAGAAATTAAACGAGTCCCGAGTAATGGCAAGAGTCAAGATACAATGCGAAACGAGGATAAGCATGTCCAGTTCGATTTTGGTGGGCCAATTGGCGTGTCCTGCATGATGGTGGGATTCCCACTGTTGATGTGGTATCTCTGGATTTGCGCAACTTATTATCAGGGCCAGCTTGCTGTCCCAGCCAAAGATGAGACACTGCAGGATTTTCTATTGCGAATATACAGCCACGTCCTGGAAGGCGCTTTTCCCGACCTCAAGTCGTGGGCCACTGTATGGGGGTTTCTGGTATTCGAAGCCGTACTTTACGTCACTCTGCCTGGGGTTTGGACAGAAGGCTTACCGCTTCCTCACCTTGATAACAAGCGTCTACCATACTTTTGTAACGCTTTTGCGTCGTTCTACGCAAGCATGGCCGCTGCAGCGCTATTGCACATCACCGGAATTTTTCCAATTACTACACTTATCGACAAGTTCGGCAGCATCATGTCGACCTCCATTATTTCCGGTCTCATTCTCCCGTTTATCTTGTATTTTTACACCTACTTCACCAATACGCAGTACCGCATGTCGGGCTCGTTTATTTATGACGTTTTTATGGGGTCCATTCTCAACCCACGCATTGGTATTATCGACCTCAAGATGTTTTATGAAGTTCGCCTGCCGTGGTTCATCTTGTTCTTTACTAGTGTCTCAGCCGCCGTTAGGCAGTACGAGACTTACGGTTATGTGTCCCCGCAGCTCTGCTTTCTCGTTCTTGCTCACTGGCTCTATACGAATGCATGTGGCAAAGCTGAAGAGTTGATTGTTACTACTTGGGATATGTTCCACGAGAAGTTCGGATTTATGTTATTGTTCTGGAACATGGCAGGTGTGCCCTTCACCTACATCCATGGCACCTTGTTTCTCGCCAACCACGCTCCATCAGAGTATCAGTGGAGCATTTACTACAATGTTTTCGTTTACTTCCTCTTACTCGGCTCTTACTACATCTTTGATACAGCCAACTCGCAGAAGAACCGCTTTAGACAACAAATCTATGGTACTCTGATTCCTCGCAACACCTTTCCACAATTGCCATGGCAGACTCTCAAGAATCCGACTTACATCAAGTGCAAAAATGGCGGTACCCTTCTAACATCCGGTTGGTACAAGTACGGTCGCAAAATCCACTACAGTGTGGACTTAATCCAGAGCTTGTCCTGGGCTTTAATCACTGGGTTTGCGAGTCCGCTACCGTACTTTTACCCTCTATTTTTCTTCCTCGTGTTGTGTCATCGCGCCTACAGAGATATTGAGCGATGCAAGAGGAAGTATGGTGACGACTGGAAAGAGTATGAAAGACAATGCCCGTATTTGTTTATACCCTTCGTATTTTAGGTGTGTGATTGGGGCCCATGAGTGAAGCATAGACGGGGCTGATGGTGGAATAAGAAAATCTTGTGATGGAGGGAAGTCGTCCAAAAGACAGCAAGAATAATGAATCTTGGGAATTCTAATAAGCACCCCGAATAAATCATAAACACGGTATTCGCAAGGATATTTGTAAAACGGGTACAAATATCTGAAGATGCATTGATTATATAATGTCAGATTCCGTAGAAGCGTTGACTCTAAAGCTAGATAGTTGCACCAGAAGCTGGAATGCTGTTACAGCCGCCATTGGGCGGTATTGTACTCTCATTACAAATTCGTATATAAACCCAAGATTCCGGAATGCTAGTTCTGGGATTCACCTGTTGCGTCGAGACTGACCAGTGAGCTTTCTACGGTACAATTGTTGGATGCAGAACATTATTGTTGGAATAACTCTTAAGCTTGTAAACAGCACTTTTTAGTAAAATAAGTCGCTAGTGCATTGACATGGCATTTCCTGCGCGACGTAGTACTACTGTCGTGAATCATAATTATTTTGATTAGCATGGTCCTGCCTTTTTCAATGTGGAAATCGTGGCATAGATTGGCCAGTTGGGACCTATCACACGGAACACACGCGTTGTAGGTTTCAACCGGTATTCTTCATAAACCTCTACCTTCGTAACGCGAAGATCAAACTCTGTCCAAT
>JANJPG010000395.1:0-10650 GCA_030407185.1 Lipomyces yarrowii
AAGAGCGCCTTTGTTGGCTTCGTCAAAAGTCTTCGTCATCGTCAGAGTTCGAACTATGAGGCCTACGACGACCCATTTTGCAGATTAATGTCGAAGTACCCTGAAGTGCCTGACTGGTGGTACCTCTGCATTCTCGCCGTCTCGCTTGCCTTCGCTATCATTGCGTGCCAAGTTTATCCGACTAACACGCCTTGGTGGGCCATTGTTGTCATTATCGTCATCTGTATGTTCCTTATCTTTCCCAGTGCCATCGTCTTCTCCATCACCGGTTACGAGTTAGGATTTAACGATATTGCTATCATTGTTGCCGGATACATGGTTCCTGAGCACGCTATTGCAAACATGATGTGCCGTGTTTTCGGATGGAACGTTGATGCCCAAGCCGATAGCTTGATAGGTTCTCAAAAATTGGGTCATTATGCAAAGATTCCCCCTCGCGCGTTTCTTCGATGCCAGTTGCTTGCGACAGTTATCCAGACGTTTATCACTGTCGCGGCGAACAACGTTTTAATTGCATCGTTCCCGTCCCTCTGTGCACCCGACCAGTCGAATAGGTTTACCTGCCCTTTCCCCAATGCCCTGTATACGGCTACTCTTGTTTGGGGTGTCGTCGGTCCCAGACGTGTCTTTGACGAGCTATATCCGATGCTTAAGTGGTCGTTCTTGATCGGCGCCTGCATCGGTGCTCCAGTTTACTATATGCGCCGTTATGCTATGCGTTACTTCCCCATTGTCAAAAATTTCAACCCGATTATGTTCATCGCTGGCATGAGCTGGTGGAATTCTGGATACAACCTGTCGTACTTCACGCCTGGTGTCGAGGTCTCATTTATCTTCATGTACTATATCCGTCGTCATTACCTGATGTGGTGGACCAAGTACAACTTCGTTCTGTCCGCCGCACTTAGTGCCGGCGTTGCACTATGCGCTATATTGGTATTCGTCTCGCTCCAGGTCACCAACGTCGAAATTAATTGGTGGGGACGGACGGTGTCGGGTGCTGGAATTGATGGCGGTACGGGCTCGTCTGCGCTATTCACGGTTGCCGAAGGCGAAACATTTGGACCAAAGACTTGGAACTGAAGTAGAGGATAATATATGTTGTTTTGCGCCCCTTTTCCTTCTCTATTTCCTTGGCAAATACTTTGTGCATATCTCTATTTTGTGGATAATAAGTACAGTGTTAATGAATAAAATATTTTTGTTATCCTTAGTTATTCGTTTTCACGCACAGTAGTTTGGGTAATGGATACTGGATACCCCCGATCGGTGAGATAGAGATTGCGCTGCATGGAACAAATTGTTGGCACGTCAACTATTCCTGTTTCGCTGCTGTGTTTCCTTTTTGGGTTGACAAGCAATCGTATTTCGGATTACTTTTCCAGTTTCGTAGTAAATTGGTCAACCTAGTTACTTTTCTTTCTTGTCTTTAATTTAGATTGTCTAATATTCCATTATTGCATTGGTCGGCGGCCTCATAAAGCGAGGGTTGTGTCCTCGACCGACAGGCCAAGTAGAAGACCTTTAGTATCATAACAACGCGTTTTTTCTCTCTATTCCCTCATTATCTACGTCTAAACAGGTTATCTTATATCTCTGGGTTGATAGAGAAATAAATCCACCAAATAACTCATGCATAGTGGGCTTCCTAAGGATGCCATTCTGGCATGAATTAGTCCCCGTGTCACACCCCCCTTTGTTGGTAATCTACCGGGAAAGCCTAATCTGCACCCACTAATCTGCACCGGACAAAGGAAAGATGTGCGCGGCATATATACCTGCCCAATTATCTCTTATCAGTCCCGTCTGTTAATTGTGCCAGTGATCACGCACTTCCTGTCTCACCTGCGGACCACAGTTCAGAATGTATTTTCTTTACCTGTGGATGATTGTGAAATTATTCCTGTTATCCATGCCTCATCGGTAATATTATGGCTGCGTCAACAAAGAGACAGATTCAGTCAGACACAATCACGACGGAGAATCATGCTGAATGCAAACGTCGGCTAATATTCATGCAAATCAATTTAATTAAATATTTCGTATACGGACCGAAGACGTCTTGCCAAGGCTCTGGCGTTACACAGATCGGATGCTTTTGCGTCCGTCGCAGACTTTCCGGAACGCGTCCCTCTCTGGTCCAAAAGTCGCGAGGCTCTACACGTCCACAGTGGCCCAGGTCATATCGACTCCTGGAGACAGCGCAATTTCGAATCCTCCAGAGGGTTTAGCCAATAGTGAGTGGCTGTTCGCGTCATTGCGGATCAGCCCCCATCCGCGACTGTTGGAACAATTAATCAGACTTACTATGTCCTCTACGCATTTGCATCAACATAACTGGTCGTTAATTAATACTACCAAATACTACCCCACTACACAAAGCCAAGCCATCTCGTCAAGTTCCAGTTCAAACTCGTAACCGAGACCACTTACAAATGTTTCCAATTTGCCACATCCAGGATTTATGGGGATTGTCCAGCGAGGGAGCAGAGTCTCACAAGGCTTAGTCCTTGTGAGGCTTTGGCGGTCTCACTTTCTCCACCATGTCAAAATGCCCTGACGTTGTTGCAAGGAAGATATCGTTGAAGCCCATACGTGTATTGTACTTCCCACCTCCGTATTCGAATAGCAAACTCATAGGGAAACCAATCTTGAAAGGTGCAGCGGCATCAATCTCGTCAATCTCCTCATCAGTCAGCTCTACGCCCAATCCATCAATGTTGCCTTTAAGATGCTCAATCTTTCTTCCTCCAACTATGGGAAAGACGTATGGCGCCTTATGCATAACATAAGCCAGAGAAATGCTGGTAATGACGGCATTCTTCCTTTGTGCGAGCTTGTACAGTACAGCGGACACCGCCTTGGCCTCCTCTGTCTGGCCCCCCCTTTTCCTCCCTCCTCACCCTTCTTCTCCAGTTCCTCCTGCGTGGCAAATTGTCCTCTACCCAGTGCTCCCCACGGAGCCAGCGCCATGCCCTCGGCTTCGCACATGGGAAGGATATCTCTCTCGAAATCTCTCATTACAGCACTGCATTGTCCCTGATTCACACTGAATTGTGTTAACCCATGATCGCGCGCGTACTGGTTTGCCTTGCTCACAATCCAGGCTGGTGTATCGCTGATTCCAAGGTAAAGAACCTTGCCACTCGCCACCAGGTGGTGCAAGGAATTCATGATCTCCGGTATAGAGGTTGTGAAATCCCACCAGTGAATGTAGAGTAAGTCGATGTAGTCGGTCCGAAGTTTGTCGAGACTGGCCTGCACACTCAGTTTGAGACTTTTGGAATGATTTCCCAGGAAGTTGGACCGGATTCCAATGTTCTTGGTCTTCTCAGCACCAGGATAGTAAGTGGTGAATTTTGTGCAAGGACCAGCTTGTCTCTATTCCCACGCTCTGCCATCCACTCTCCGATCCAGGTTTCAGACTCTTCCCCTTGGTAATTATTAGCGGTATCGATGAAGTTGCCGCCATTCTCGTAAAAATAATCAAGTATCGCAAAACTGTCTTTTTTGTCGCACTTGCCCATGAACCCTTCCCACGCATTTCCGAAGTTCATAGCTCCAAGACATAGCGGCGAGACGCGGACCCCAGCCGTGGGGGACAGGATACGGTGGTACCCCAGAAGCGACTTGGGCTTGGGTGCTGGGACGAATGCCATGATCGTTGGTTTATTTCTCAATGACTGTGTTATTGTGAGAGTAACTTTAGCAAGTCAAAGACAAATCGCAGTCAAAGTGTCAGGCAGGAAAAGAAGTGGCCAGCTTGATCCTGGCGGAAACAAAGGCCAGCCTCAACCTTCCTTTTATTTCTTCCCGCGCGCATTCCACTTCTAGTCTCCGGTTGCCTAATGCTCAGCGAGTCTTTGGATTTCGGCGATTAAACAATGCATTTCGGCGATGAAAATCGTTCGGGGTTAGGGTACGGTCAGCAAATGTGCCCCCTGGACACGGATTTAAGAGCACGCCCTAGTTCCTGCAGACCTAGTGCCCTGCACGGTCAGGGTTTATTCCTTCCGAGGAACGTTACATGACATCAGATAATAGATAACTAATGCGATGTTACTATACGATTTAAACGATTAACAATACGAGCAGGCGCGAGTCGCTCGCAAAGGTTCGTATAACCATGCACGTGACTAAAATGGGGCGGCAGTAGTTCATCTTTTACTCGTGAAAATTTCCTCGGCGGTTAGAAATACATATTCTATTTCTAGCTATACAAGTCTTATACATTGAGGCTTTACGATTACAGCTTCATTATTGAGATTAATCTTACAATAGTCTCAAAAGTTGACGGTATAATAAGGAACGGGGTTTGATCAAAATCCAACTTCTTCACCAGCTCCGTCGTTACACGCGTCTGAGTCTCCTGAGCCTCCTTGGACAGAACAAGTGTGGACGGGGTCGCAATCTCACAGTCGGACAAGTATTGGCCGTGCGCTTCCGCGCCCGCCATGCCAGCGTGGACCAGCGTCCGGCTGCCGGCTTCGGTTGAACGGGCGATCAGCATGCTAAAGATGGTGAAGGCGAGCGAGGGCCCTTCGTGAGCGACACAAGCCAGGATTTAGGGAGTTGATGGAGACGGGAAACTTGGAGGCCGAGTGGCGCTCACCGATGCTACGAAACGACAAATATTTCGGGCAGTTTCGAGATGGGGTACCGCTCGTGCCAGTACTTCTCGGCCGTCTCCCTGTCGTTGATCGTGGTGAAGGTCTGTCCCAGGGGCGCCGACTTCTGCGGGATCTCAGAAATCCCATCTACAGTCTAAAGTCCGTCATCATATGCTGAGCCATAGAGCTTGAGACTAAACCTTGGATTATAATTTATATTAGGTAATCTCACTACCGACCGAAAACAAAACCGTTGCAAATAATTTTTAAACACCCTGCCCATTACACACTCCCTGGTATTTTAAGTTTTCAAATCAAAGCATTCTTTTAGGTAGTGCCAGCATCTGGGACGGCGAAGTAAGGAGCATAGGTGTCGTTACGGCCCAAAAGACCAGTGGTACCCCACCAGTTCATCTCCAAGGTAGCAGGAATGGAAGAGTGGTTGTAACGGTTGAAGTCATACTTGTCGTACGTATTACGGTTGGAGAGAGCACCACCGAAGAGAGCAGCATAGATGTGGTTGTTGTTGTCACCAGGAACGGTGTTGAAGCCGGTGGTGTTTCCAGACTCGTCAAGAGAGATGTAGTTCAACGCGCGGGAGTTGAAGTAATCGTTGTAGTAGAAGGTCTCAGACCAGGTCTCCTGAATGTAGCTGGCAAAGTAGCTGGCGTTGGTGTCGTGACCGTCGTTCAACAAGTTGGGGGTGAAGTAAACGAACTGGGGAAGCGTTTTTTCTTTCAAATGCTTCCAGAACATCTCGGAATTGTAGAGGTTGTTGCAGCGGGTTTGGTTGGTGTAGATGGACTCAAACGAGATGAAGGGGAAGTGCGTGCGGACGTAGGCTGCGAAGCAAAGTTAGTAAACCGGCCATTCGAAATCGCTAGAGATCCAGAACTTACAGTGGGGAACCTGGGTACCGTTGGCATACTCAGGGGCGTAGGGAGTGTAGCAACCCTGGGTAATGGGGTAGTCCTCAGCGTAGCCGGCCCAAGAGATGCCCTTCTCCTCCAAAAGGTCAACAATGGTGAAAGAGTCGGCACCAGTGATGTTAACTGGGCTGTCAGAGTTCCAGCCATAAGAAGTGCCAGCAAGGTGGGCGAAGTAGTTTGGCTGCACACAATCAACGTATTAGTTTGCCATGTACTTCAAAGAAGAATCGATGTCCGCAAGCTGACCTGCGATGGGTGGGTAATAGCGTAGTAGTTGGCAAGGATGCGACCTTTTGGAGCCTGCTTCCAAAGGTCCGCAAATGGTGCCTGGGCCTCGACAGGCCAGAAGTCCATGTTCTCACCAATGATCATGAAGAAACGGTCGAAGAACTGTCCAGGAACGTCGGGCTCGCCATTGGGACCGGTAAGGGAAGTGGGGTTCTCCACAGAACGGCCATGAGGTAAAGCAGTGGCGCCGAGGGCGGCCCAGAGAGCGGCGACGAGAGCAGTGAGGACGGTAGCGGTCTTCATGTTTATCGTTGATGAGAGTTGCGATGATGATGATAGAGAAATAGTCCAGTCGTTAGGAAAAGGACCAGGCGTTTAATATACGAAATTTTCACATGCACCTCCACCATCGGAAACAGTCCGAAATCGAACGGCAATGGTGGCATGGTCTATTTCCGAAATTCGGCGTCACCGTCGTGGCCTGATCTGACAACAGAAGATTTCACTATAGCACGCCTTTGGGCGCGTGGAGTGATGATGAGTCTCTATGGGCTGTCACGGTCTCGAGAGAACCAATGCAATAAAATCGCGCTGCACCACATCCGAGACCAGAGCAACAAAAAAATCTCAAACAGGCTAGGTTGTTCATTGAGGACTTCAACACTGGATGATCCCGAATTTTACCACCTTGTTGTTTTTTTTGAAGGCACGATTACCTATCCCGGATGGGAAATTAAACTGTAGGGTTGTAGATGCTTAGCGAGATCGAGTCGATGGACACGGATCGTAAACCAGGCTTGCCAGTTATTCCGCCCTCGACGCACCACGTGCGCCAGGGACACAGGTACCGACGCTCAATGAATAAGCTTTGGCGAAGCACTGCCAAGCCGTCGGTAGGACCCGGGACGGGCAGGGACGGCAGATCTAGTCCTAACAAGGTAACAAACCCTGTGGCTTGCCGTACTAGCAGCACTCGATATTTATGACGGATGACCTGCGACTCTTCCTCGGTCAAGTAATGAAAGACATGAAAGACATTATTTAGTCTGAGGTATTTAGCCGATAGATAGCAGACAAAAATGAGTGATTTACAGGACTGCACCGAATACGGGCTGGCCGCCAAGGTATTCCATATCCTCTAGCCTTCAAATCAAAGACGTTGTGACAGACCCACACCAGAAGCAACTTGATTATTTCATACTATCTAGAGTCTATGTTCTTATTCCTTAAGAGAAATGGTTGTAGCGGATATTTCGGCATCGACCACCCAATCCGTACCCTCAGTTTATTGGTTTGTATCCTTAAGTCCGTGTATCCGTATATCCGGTATATTCGGCGGCATTGAGGCTAATTCCCATTTGTTTACCACAAACATTTACATCCACCTTCGGAGATTGTGCGATATCTCAGGGTTCGGGGTCTCACTGGAACAGCTTCCAATGAGCGGCGCACATCTTGGTCCTTCTGATTGGCTTCGATGATCGTTCCAAGCCCGCACGATATTACTGAGGGGCCAATTCCTTACGCCTATTCGCTATGCAGTCTACAGAATACCTAGATCAAACAAAAAAACACAATCTAAACTCTTGGGCCAAGCAGCAGAGTGGATGACCAGACCTGTGCAAGACCAGTAACGTAGAAATGGAACAAAGAGATCCATCATTCACTATGAGCGTCGTCGCACAACATCAAAGTTGCAGAAGACCATATTGTTGCAAGAATCTCTGACCAACTCAGGGCACGTGTCTGGGAGAGGCCTCCTGAGGCCTGCGGCTGTGCCGGTGAGCCGCAGTAGCATCTCCTCCATGACGTCATGACAATTGCCGAAGGCCAAGGCGTCATCACAAAAAGTTACAATTCCGCGACTGGTTTCCGAAATAATGATATCACTGTGCATGCTAAGTTATCTCATATTGTTTCGTTAACCAACTAGTTAGTTTATATGTTCCTAACCAACTAATGTCGTCTAAGAAATATTTTCTTGCGTGGGGTTTTACTCGTTTTGTTGGTTTCTTTGTGCCGCCAATTAGTCCACGTTTGCCGGAGACGTCGGCCGAAGTTACTTAAGGATCAATTTAATTTAAGCCCGCTTCATGCGTATAGTCGATATTCTAAATATATAGCCATCAAGGCTTAACGAATATATAGTACTTAAGATTAATGGACCAATTCTCACAACAGAAACCGAAGAGTGGCCGTCCAGGGACCCTCGGATTGCAGTTTTAATTAGTATTATGTCGGTTGAGCTTCGCCATTCTCCAAAGAGTGGTCGGACCAATTGAGGTGCTCGTCACTATCCTGTGCAATCCATCCGGCCGTCCAGGTCACTAGCATATGGACATTGACGGCGTCGACGTCGTCGACGTCGTCGACAGAAAAAAAAGCTTGTGGCTGACTAACTTCATGGTCGAAGCGAGCTTAGTACGTGTGAACTCAATCGATTACGTTTATGTCGTCGGGCAACAAATATGAGCTCTGTATGCCTTTTCCATGGTAAACCCTGCCCAGGACAACTAGGCGGAACAAAGTTCCCAATAAAAGGGAGCAAAATGAACAGTGTGCGAGGAATGCCAAAGATGCCGAGAAAGTCCGCCCACGGAGGTGAAAAAAAAAAGGAAACTGGAAGGTCAAAGCCACCTTTACCATCGTGCCGCGGTTCCGTCAACAGCCGAAACCCTAACCAAGCACAACAATGAATTATGCCAATATATGGAAATGACAAATCATGCTACAAAACAGTTGAATGTACAGAAGGATAGCACAAACGGCCCGTAAAACGAAACAGGAGGCCAAATAGATGGAGCCTAAATAGGGACGCAGAGCGAAAGTGACTTCTTTTTCTTTGTATGATATATACTGCTACAGCCGCACGGTATATATAGGAGTTCGCGACACACGGTGGAAAGCGTTGACGACGACAGGGATCATTCTGACTTGACGTACACTGCTCAAAAATTAATGTTTATAACCTTCAGATTATTCGTCTTAAGTAATAGTAATTGTAATCATAATCCCTCACGAGTCACGACGTGTGTTGTTAACCCAACCCGTCATGAATTTGGACGGGGATTTTGCTAGACGTTAATCTTCTCGTTGGGTATGGGCTATCATCCTAACCAACATTGACGCACGTTGATTGAGTCGCGTGTTCATAAACTAGATTTAGCTTTTTAGTGGCGTGTTCTATAGGTGGCTCCAAAGGACATTACCGCTCGTGACTTGTTTGTCTGTTAACGTTACTTCAATAGACTTAGCAACGGAGTTTCTAGCTTTTTCTAAGATATTTCGACAGCAGGTCGCACGATTGGGCTCGAGCATCAGGAGAACGCGCAATTCGACCGGTGAGTCGGTGACCAAACGCATTGCACGACAGTCTTGAGCTACGTACATGCTATATTTTCAGTCTACTGGTTTATGAATTATTCGACGAACATATGACTCTCGCAGTAGAGTCTTGAGCATTTTGCCGGTGGAGTTCTTCGCAATAACATCCACAAACTCGACACCACCGTCCAACGCCTTGTAACTCGCCAGCCGTTCACGCACCCAGATGTGCACGTCGGATTCGCTTAGGGTCGAGTCCGCTCGCACAATGTATGCGCGCGGTACCTCGCTCGACCTGCCCGGCGGCGTCACTCCAATAACGGCCGCTTCGGCAATGCCGCTGTGCGCAAGCAGAGTCGCTTCGATTTCCGACGGCGACACTTGCCAACCGCGTACCTTTATTAGGTCCTACACAGACTGTTAGCTCGTCTTCTCCCCGCGAAAGAACAAGATTCCATCTACCTTGCTGCGACTGATTAGATACCAGGCTCCGTCGCAGTAATGCCCAATGTCACCAGTCCGATAGAACCCGTCGTCATCAAACGCGGAAGCAGTCTCGCTCGGCATACCCAGGTAACACCGCATGCGCATCGGACTGCGAATACAGATCTCGCCCACCGCACCGCTGGCGACCCCGTCCACAATCTCCTGACCTTGGTCGTCAACAATTTTAGCCTCGACAAATGGTAGCAGCATGCCAACTGAGCCGGCAATTCCCCGGGCCGGCATTTTAAACGTCGATACCCACCCGAGCTCCGTAAGACCCCAGACTTGCGCCACGCAGCCAGTCGGATGAATCAGGTCCTCGAACGCGCGGTGGATCGACGGCTCCAAAGGCGACCCGGCCGACCAGACCCATCGAAGTGAGCGGAGGGGACTGGATGCGTCTGCTGGTGACACGCTCTTGACGAATTGCGTTATTATGGCCGGCACCATCGGCGCTTCAGTGATCTGGTGGTCTCGCACAATGCGCATGAAGTCATCCCGTGCGAACCGAGCCATAACGTACGTCGTCACGCCGTTCTTGAATGGATCGACGTGAGAAAGCGGCGACGCGAACGCGTGGAACTGCGGGAGGCATATTAAACGCGACACTGGATAATCCTTATGCTGGGTGTCTTGGAGCACGATGTCGTTTAGCGCGAGCGCCTGGTGTGAGACCGCAGCAGCCTTGTGCAAACCTGTTGTGCCACTCGTCGACATGAGCACAGCTACCGTTTCCTGTGCAGTCTGGCCATCGTCAAACACGTTCCAGTCCCGTTCGCCGTGCAAAAACAGCTCTGTCCACGACCGAATATCTCCTTGCATCGCCTTTTGCCGTTGTATTGTACGAAGATCGAACAATAGAATGTTCTTCCGTGGAACGCCAGCCTGATCAGCAGCCTTCAACACTGGCTCGAGACACTCGGGCTGGCAGATAACAAGCCGAGCGTCGGTAACCTGGAAATGATGAATCAGTTCAGTCGACGTGTATGCTGGGTTTGAACCAGCGAACCGAGCCCCGACGCCAATGATTGCGAAAAACAGCACTGTATAATATATCTTTTTTTGTTAGACCC
>JANJPG010000396.1:0-10584 GCA_030407185.1 Lipomyces yarrowii
ATTAATGTGCATAATGCTCATTGGTGTGTTAGCGTGATTAATATCAAGAGACGGAGATTTGAATATTATGACTCGCTCGGAGGTGGAGCAGGAGATTGCTTTAAAGTCAGTTCGGGTTTAGTTTTGTTTACATGGCACTGCCTTACTAATCGTTTTTTTTTCTTCATATAGCACTTGCGCGAATACATTATTAATGAGTGCCGCACACAAAGCGTGCCGATGGATGATATCGACGGTTGGGACGAGTACGTATCTAGGGATTCACCAATGCAGGAAAACGGGTTCGACTGCGGTGTGTTTACGTGCAAAACGGCAGAAGTGTTGTCGCGCGAGTGCGCGTTGTCGTTTTCGCAAAAGGACATGCAGGCCTTGCGACGGCGAATGGTTTTTGAAATATTAGCCAAAAAGTTATTGACGTAGAGAGCTATATTTGGCTTTTTTTTTTTTTTGTATTATGATAAAACGGTTGATTTTGCATGGGAAAGTTAGTTAATTGTAAGTTAATCTACTTGTCGGTGGATATGCTCTGTATGCTAGATATGAGAAGTTTATTTACGTTGCGTGTAAGAGAGGATCCATAAATTAGCAAGTACGTAGATCGCCGGTACAAGTTCAGTACAATTGCGATAGAGCTGATTTGCAATTTTCGTCGATCTAAATATCACAGCCTGGGTGGCTGCTTGTATTTTGGGGCTTTTTGGGACATTACAATTTCGGTTTGGGTTTTGACGTCACTCTGCAAAAGGATCTCATGTTTAAAACCATGCATAATCACACACAACGGGGAGCCAAGTTTCGTTACAAGATGATACACTGCTGAATGCAGTGATTATTTTTGAAAAACACACGTGCAGACATTTGATGGGTGGTCAGATATTATCTACGTCGGTTCCCAGATACTGAAGGTCGAGCGAAGACAATAGAAGTCGACAGAATGGCCCGAACAAATGTATGTTAGATTTTGGCGGGACATAGTAGTGCGAGAGAGGGAATTGAAGACTGACGATGATGAGAGGATAGAATGGTCCGCCGCCACGACGAGCGACAGCTAATCCTGCACCTAGAGTGAGTGTTATTTGGATTATTTCAAAATATTTTTGAATTTGCTCTGACCATACTGAGTTGTAGACTGAAGCTGCGAAGCAAGCGCTAAAGAATTTCTACTGCGATCTGTGTCTCAAGGTTAGCTAGAGTATCCATTAAAGGCAGGATCGATAAAACTGATGTTGTGTCCGATAGGGATATAGTCGTATGGACGAGTACGAAAGTCACACTAATAGCTATGAACACCAACATCGCAAGGTATGGATACTACTACCAGGATTTTTTTTTGGGTCAAATTGAAAGCGAATTCAACTAATGAGAAAATATTTTTAGCGGTTCAACGAGCTGAGACAAATGCAAAAAGATACGTCGTCAATACAGCAGCGGCGAGAACGAGAAGCAAAAGAGTCTGGCATGCGGGCGATTGCGCTCGACACCGCTAACATCGGCACGTCTAGCAGTACGACCAAAAGTGCGGGGTTTAGGACTATCGGTGGCGGATTTAAGCGTGTGGGTGGGGACAAGAGGCAGGATCTTAGCAAAACCACGAGTGATCGGACTGTGGGAATGAACACAAGCGGTGCGACGACGAAAAGAGCAGATGACGGATCTGACAGTGAGAGTGATGGCGACTACAAGCATTATGACCCGAGATTTCCAACCGATTGAATGACACCTTGACATCGTTTAGTTTAAGCGGGTAGCATGGATTAATGCAACGTAGACAACGTCCAAAGGTCTAGATATCGACAACAAATGCCAATTAATTGGTGATGATGCGGGCAGACCCACTGATTAATTTAATTTTAAAATGACTAATGTGGACATGGCTAAGGCCATGTCATGGATATTGCGCACCATAATTTGTCAGCGCATTTGATGTCGAGATGCTTGGGGTAGAATAACAATGATTAATGAGAATTCGCTTGTTGACCCACCAGTGTTGTAAGGACCCTGACTAAATTAGTTAAGGCTGCTTGTAATTTTGCTGCGCCGCGCATACGTGAGCGGCTCGCTGTGGTTGGCTGCGGTAGGGTCCAGGCACCACGAGCAACCGCGAACTGCCGCGATTACGCGAGCGGGTGCCTAGGACTCCGTTGACTGTTTGGACCGGTCAATTGATTCCTCAGCCTGCTTTTCTCGTGGAAACGAACAGAAGGTTCCGGTGTCGGCAGCTGTCTGGTACCTCAGCGGTGGCGACGTCAACTAAGCAATCGTGCGTTCGGTGGCCTGCGCACGTTGGCCGGCACGGGAAGATGTGTAAGGCACGGCGGTCTGGCCCAGACCCACATAACAGCATAACGCAGTTGCCCTTTCTGCCGCATCCACCAAACCCGCTCAACGTGTCTGCCCTATTTTCTGTCGTCTCCACACATTGTCCTCATCTGTCCCACGACACTCGCCACCGCCTAGGACCTTCCTGGCCTGGCCCCTTATATATATTCTTATCGGCCAGTCTCCCATCCGTTCCCGCTCTCCTCTCTTACTCTCAATACCATTCACAAGTACCGCCGGCTCGTCTGACCTCATTCCATAACTACATCCATATAATTCCACAATGACTGTCTTTGTTCAGAAGCCCGCTCCCACTTTCAACAAGACCGCCGTTATCGACGGCGCGTTCGAGGACATTAGCCTTGACCAGTTCAAGGGCAAGTGGTTTAGTAAGTTGCACTCTCCATTTATCTGTCAGCCGGCAAGATAGCCTCGCTATCATATACGAAGTTTACTGTTAATTTCTGGAATTATCTGCGCAATTGGCGCGGGTTCGACTCCATGTAATGACGACTAGTAACTACTAGCCGAGCAATTGTTATAATTTTGGTCTTACTAACCATAATAAAGTCCTTGCCTTCATTCCCTTGGCGTTCACCTTCGTCTGCCCTACCGGTATGTGTTGCATTTTTGTTAGTTTTCCCGCATTTGTCTTTGAGACCATCGTTTCTTGCGTGTGTTACTGCCCAGCGTTCCGTTCTACCAGGCCCAGCACTAACCCAGACCCTAATATAGAGATCATTGCCTACTCTGACGCTGCTCCCAAGTTCAAGGAGCGTGGAGCCGAGATTGCTTTCGCTTCCGTCGACTCTGAGTACTCTCTTCTTGCCTGGACCAACGTTAGCCGCAAGGACGGTGGTCTCGGCCCCATTTCCATCCCCTTGATCTCCGACAAGAACCACACCCTCTCTAAGGACTACGGTGTTCTTCTTGAGGAGGACGGTGTTGCTCTTCGTGGTATCTTCATCATTGACCCCAAGGTATGCCGCCGTTAAATTAGCCCCTATTCTGGACTATTTACTGACAATCTGACCAGGGCAATGTGCGACAAGTCACCATCAATGACCTTCCTGTCGGCCGCAACGTCGAGGAGACCCTCCGTCTCCTTGATGCCTTCCAGTTCACTGACGAGTACGGTGAGGTCTGCCCTGCCAACTGGCAGAAGGGTGACGACACCATGAAGCCCGATCCAAAGGGCTCGCTCGAGTACTTCTCCAAGCACTAAGTGCGTTCTATGGTGTTATAGAATTAACGGATGGGCGGGCGCTACAGAGGATTCCAATTTAGATGTCAAATAGAGGAGTGATATGAACATGACTTGTATAAAGACCCAATTACATTATTTATTTTGCGTTTGACGGTTCTGTTATGATATAAATTAGAGATCGCAATAGATTATTTACTCGTCCAGATAGATGGACTTATTAGATGACATAATCATTTGACAAGGGTTTTTTTTTTGCGTAAATCGAATAAATTGGAAGCTCCTGGCCAAGTCAGGGGCCCACGGACATGTTGCAGATTGTTGCCTGTGTTTTGGTGTTCGATCTAAGATCGGAGGGTTCGTGCACTGCACCGTGCCAACCGCGGGTTTTTCATACCAAAATAGCAGCACGGAGTCTCGCTGCGGCGTTGCGCTGGACATCGTATAGTCGCTGGCATTTCATTCACTAACCCTCAACTATCAGCAAGCGTCGCGGCCCAGAATATCGGTCGGATTGGATTCGTTTTCAACGGCTCAGCCACAGGTAAGAACACATACCGGGATCTAGACGAGCAAATCGGCATTGTCGGACCAACCCGCCGATAAAACGTGATTACGTTGGGGGCATAATTATGGATCGCAAGGCACAGCCGTTTCCCGCGTTTGACGAACACCTCCCGTTCTCGTCTTTGTTATACCAAATCGAGCTCCATATCGCGCGGACGGTCGAATCACCGTATTCATACGAGCAGCTTCGTGGTCCACCAATTTCGACACACTTGATAAGACCTCTTGGTACGTTTTCTTGCGACCTATAACTTATCCGGCTAACTTTTTTTTTTTTGCGCAGTACGATCGCTCGAGCAAACCAGACACCCCGCAATTATCGCCGCGTTATTAGCTGCTCGCATCGATTTCTCTGTTCAGGAAGATGACCGCGCGATTCATGAAGCGAGAGCTTACACTGCCGAACTCGTGGCTCTGCGGTACGCGGCGCATTTGCCAGAGCCAGAGCTCATCCAGTATTTGACATACGAAATTCCTCGCAAACACTCCGCCACTTCCGGTACAGCGACACCAATACAACCCACCTCTTACAGCACATCCCCAGTTACGGAAAACACGTCTTTGCTCGATGACCATGCTGCCGCCGCTGCCGCAAACACTGCGTCGACAAATGTCGATATTGAGCGAGATGCTGGCGAATCCGCGCCCTATGTCACAGAATCTGCTATGGGTTTAAGTGCACTAGAGCTAGCTATACTTGGTAATGCGAAAAAATTCTTGATATCTCGCTCCGTTGAAAGCGTGATCGCCTCGATCTGGGAAGGCAGGATTGTGTTTTGGGACAGCATTTCAGTTCAGTCCAAAAAGAAAGCGTCTTTTTATAACCCCAGGAGACCTGGAAATGATTGGTATTCTCGCCTCCGTGTACCAAAGTACCGCATGTTCTTCATGATGTTGAATTACGCGGTCCTACTGGCCCTATACTATGGAGTATTGGCGGAACGAAATATCACCCGGTTCACTGTCCTCGAAATCGCACTTGACGTGTGGTTTGCAGGATTCATATATGAGGAGATTGGCCAGGTCAGAGAATCTGGCAGTATACGATACTACGCGTCGGATTATTGGAGCGCATTTGATTTGGCAATGATTGTTATTTTCATAACTTATTTTGTCGTTCGAACCATAAGCGTGTTTGCACTTAGCCAGGAACAGTACGCGCACGCCGCCTTCGATGTGCTATCGCTCGAAGCTTTACTCTTGGTACCGCGCATGTTCTCGTCTTTGGCCATCACGCCGTATTTTGGAACTCTCTTGCCGTGCTTGAAACAGATGACAAAGGACTTCATGAAAGTGCTGGTGTTGATTGTGATTTTGTACGTTGGATTCTTGACGACCTTCAGTTTTCTTGGTCGGGACCATTTTACGGTCAATGGCATGGCTTGGCTCTTGATCCGTGTCTTTTTTGGAGCTCCGTACGATGGCCTGGATGCCGCATCTGAGATTTCTCCGATTTTCGGACCGCCCCTGATGTTGGTGTTTGTTATTTTGACCAAGTGAGCACAGCAGTCTATATTTAATTCTGGTGTCCATGGTAATTGACTAACATACGCCGCGACAGCATCTTGCTCATCACTGTCGTCATTTCGATTCTCTCGCAGCGATTCGGCAAAATGATGAACAATGCAAAGTGAGTCCTTTTCCTCAAATCACAGTATCTCCTGTCGAAAGCATTTACTGACAATGAATTCAGTGAGGAATACATCCTCCTATTTTCTTCCTCGGTAATGGAATCAATCACGACGTCCGACCGCGTGACGTACTTTTATCCGCCATTGAACCTTATTGGCATCTTAATTCGTCCTCTGCGCTTGTTGCTCAACCACAATGAATATCGCAATCTTCGTATTTATATACTCAAGGTCACTCATGCACCCTTTGTTGCGTTACTCTGGATTTATGAGAACGTACGATATCGCATCGCAACTTCCATGGGCGAGAAATCGTTACTCCATCTGCGATCTGCAAATGGTAAGAAAAGACTTTGGACAGCGCAGTACGGGTCGCCATACGCAACGCAAGGCAAAGGGAACCGTATTGCAAAGGGACTTCTTCTCGCGAATCAAGTTATCTTGTCGGGCACCGAGCCAGAACTTGCACGGGGGTTGTTTGATGGGTCGCAAGGTAGGCCTACTTATAGCAAGCACAGCAGCTATGGTCGAGCAAACGGCGCCGATATCGGCAATAAGAGCGAAACTGATGTGGCCAAGAGAAGAAAGACCAGGAAAAGTGCGATTGTGGCCAAGCAGTCGACTGATGCTGACATTGTTGGCAAAGTTCCTGGACCGCCGCTCGCGTCCAGTGTGTCGACAGGATCGCCTTCCAAAGTTGCCAAGCCTGACGTCGGTGACCATGTGCAAGCGAGCGAGTCGCCCGAGCTGACGTTCAGCCTACCGGCGACATTCTCGACGCCGCTACATAAAGAGAGACAGGCGAGCGAGATATCGGGTGGCATTGATTCCGCGCACTTGAAGCAGATCAGACGGAGTAAAATTGCGATTTCGTTGCTCCGAGATTTGCGGAGACGAAGAACCGTAACGTTACCTGCCTTGACGTCAGACGTCATATCTGAGGTGTCGGATATCAGCAGTACAGGCGGCGGCGCGATGCGGCAAGATGACGGCGTCAAGTCCTTGGCCACGACCGCCGCCAGTACCACTCAGGCTGCCTCGGATATTTTTGGCCGCGATCACGAGCAATTCAGAATGTCTTCGTTATCTCCCGACTCGCATCATGGCCATAACGCTGATGACGATAGATATGAAGGTATCTCGCCCAACGAAGTCAGCGATGCCATGGATGATGATGATGACAGCGACCTCGACGACGACGACGATGATCTCATTAGTTTGTACGCCGACCACGCAAACTTTGGGATGAGAAACTTAGAAGAACAGGTCTATAAGATGAGAGAGATGCTTGAACGTCTTAATACGATTGTTATTGAGAATATGATGCATCAACGAGAACGAGAAGCTTGAATAAAAAAACAATTTGGACTGTTATTAGTTTGGGGGTACTTTTTTGGGGGGCACAATTCAGTGGCTTGGGGATATGCTGGTAACAATATATAGAGTTTTTGTTTTTGTGGTTTTTTTTTGGGAAATTTTGCGAAATTTCATAACTATAGTATGATAAAATAATAAAGGAATGTGTTTATTACTAAATTGGAATCCAATAACCCGACACCACTTACAAACTCCAGAACGCGATACTATACACTCAAATAAACCCGCCACCAAAGCCGCCGGAAAATCCAGACCCACCACTACCAGTGAATCCACCATTGTTGCCAGGGAAGCCACCTCGACCACCGACTTGGCGCCCCAATCGTCCATCTCCAAGCCCTCCAGATGGATCGAATGGCTCGTCCCATCTCGCGCCCGGCGGCCTAATGCTACCGGACCCCAGCCCAGCTCCGCTATTACTCCGCCGACCAGCAAACATCGGATGATCACCGGATGGATGCATGCCCCTCATGCCCTCACCACCAGATCCATAAAATGGTGACGTTAGCCCTGGCGTAAGTCCGGGTCGTGATCCAAGTCCGGGCGGATTCAAATCATCATCACCGATCGAAAAGGGGGAGCGCCCATCAAACGGCATGGTTCCCCTTGGTCCAGTTAGGATCTCGTACTCGTCTTCAAAGCCAGGAGGACCGGCTAATGGCGCCGGCGCAGGATGCCTTGGAATCACTCCCGGCACAGGTTCTGGGCGGGGCAGAATCGGCACCCCACCAGAATATGGCGAAGGAAGTCTGCCACCTGAAGGGCGTTCGGGTTCGCTACGGTCAGAGTATGGTGGTGGCGGTAGGTTATCGTGGGAGTCTTGCTCAGTCGTCGCCTGCTCTTCCGTATACCCTTCCTTCGACAGACTCGGGATAAGCGCCTGAATAATGTTTTTCTTGAACGCGGTGATAAAGTTACTGACGGATTCATCCGATGTCGTGAATGAGGTTGTTGGTGACCTGGGAAATGTCATTGAAGGCGGCACAATGTCTGTAATCCGAACATCAAAGCTGAAGGTGTGTTCATCGTTTCCTTGCGATAACGCAGATATCACACATTTCGGCCCCAGTTTAGAAACCGTGAGAAGAAACGGAGATAGGGAAGACTGAGTATGCTTATATCTGAACGAAAAATGGCCCTGGGATGCCGGTACCGTCGGCAAAATATTGCTACCTGCTACACTTAGCAATGAATCAAAATACGAGCGCAAATTGGAAACCATACTCGCACCACCTTCATCAGATCCCAAAAATTCGAATCCAACTGCTAACATCGCACTGTGACAAATTAGGGCCAGCGATTCAATAGGAGACGATAATTGTCGTATGGGATCCGCTTGCGCCAACGCGCGGCGCAAGATATCGAGAACGTTTCCAATCCGTAACGGGTCCTGCGTTGACGGCATGGTTTCTCTGAAAACAAAAATACTATATTATAGAATATCAAATACGTGTAGTCGACTCAGAGATTGACACGACTGACGACGAACTCCTTCCTTTGACAATGGATCGGTGCAACTCGTCGATGATTAATGCTGCAGTGTCAGAATTCGACTTTGGTTGGGAGGTTCCGAACACGTCAGGGTAACAAGGCAATTGGGTCCAGAGTATTTACCCGGACTGTTCGCCGGAGATGAGTAAATGACTGAGAAGCGCGCCAGGCATGCCAGTTGTAGAAGACTGTTTTAATGCAAACCGTCTGTGAATGGAATTGCAAAATATTCCCGTGAATAATGAATGTGATGCTGCTCTGGTCTGGTCCACGGTCTCATCGAAGCAATGACGTCATCAACTCTACCAATACAAAACCCTTAAAGACAAACATTTTTTTATTGGCTTCGTCTCACAATAGTAGTACTCAAACGCGTTGATTTATTCGATTGCAAAACTAGAGTCTCGGGACCAAAATCCTAAATTTTGTCATGGATGACCTTGACAATGACTATGACAATGCTCCGGCAACTCAAGCGCCTGAAGAGCAGGGAGATGCAGAATCCGATGACGAGCAACAAGACTGGCGCATGCTCGCCTCGTTTGGACCCAAGTAAGAACGCTGCCCTGCACTCGCCCGATATATATGACCACTAATGACTAAGTTTAGTAGAAAGTCATTGCCTAAGAGAGGCGAGAAGGAATATGAGCCAACGGGATCGCGGTCTGACCTTGACAATCTTGACGAGAGCCGACAAGCAATGTACGCAGCCTTGAGCGGAGAAAGACGCCATACAAGGTATGATTGATCACGCAACGATTTTCTGTTTTGTCTAACGTTCCTGTGCAAAGTAAGGTCCACATTAGTGGCATCTGGTATCCACATTTGAGAAAAGCAAGGGTGCTAGTTGCCCGGGGTCCGCATTTCAAGAGTATCGGCAAGGCTGATTCGAACGGCACAATTTGGCTTTTACCTGAAGAAGTTATGTACTTGGTGGAACGAGGAAGCATGTCTCTGTATAATGCACAAGTTGATACGAATATTTCTTTGCAAGGTTGCTATGCCGCGTGCTTAGCTGCTTGCCACGGCCTTGAACGGTACCTAGTATATGCTCACTTAAAACGGCTGGGATTTATGGTCCAACGGGCAACTACGTTCGATGAATATGGTGAAGAAGACGTGGAAAAGACGCCGAATATCAGCACGGTGCGGAAGATTTGGAACTTTTTAGCGCGCAAGTTCATAATTTTTTTTACAAGTTTGCGACGTGTCTTTGCGAGGAAAATCCCAACCTTTGGGCCAATTGTCTGTGGAGGTGTATGGAGATCGTACGGTAAGGTATCTTTCGTAATCTACAATGGGAAGGGAAAAACTAACCGCATTCCAGACTCAATCTACAGGACATTACAGATAATTCCATTTTACACTCACAAAGAAGGCTCACCTGTGACCCAGAAGGCTGCCACATCTCCTTACAGGATAGCCTACAATGTATGGAAACCAAAACCGTCTTTTAAAAAGTCTAACCCAGGAGAACCTGATTTCAGAGTGGTTGTCGTGAAGTAAGCAATTTCATTGTGTCTGTCCTCAGGTTGTGACATGCGGCTGATTTCGTAACAGTGCACGAAAAGACAAAATGCCAACGTTGGCCGAAGCGGACGCGTTGTTTTCAACAATTCCCATTGCACATGGGTCTAGTTCAACTTCTCAGCAGAGGTTGACGGGATATAAAAATGTAATTATAGGAGTAGTCGATTGCGGCATTCTTAGTTTCGTTACTTTCGGTGACGTCTCTTTTGGAGATGAGCATATCTATGAGAAGCGCGTCGGTAATGGCACGATGTCGAAGCATCGCAGAGTGAAATGAAAAGATCTATTTACAATATATTGTACATTCCCACCTAGCATGCTAGGATGAAGTTACAAAGGCGTTGCGGATGTTATTACGAAGTGAAATTTTAGTAGACCAGTCACAAACTCCAAAATGCCATGTACATTAAACTGCACGTGTATACGTTAGCGCAGGATCTTATCACTGACTGCCAAACAGGGCTT
>JANJPG010000397.1:0-10613 GCA_030407185.1 Lipomyces yarrowii
TAATCAACTAAACTCGCCGAGCAACAGAATTCCATATTCGCGCAAAAGAAATATACCAACTAAAATGCCATTTGCCATTTTTTATGACATCATCGTATTGTCGCCATTTGAAAAATTGAAGCCCTGCTCACCAAACGATGCATTAGGAGCATTGAACCCAAAGGTCTCACCTGCCTGTTGAGGAGCAAGACCAGTATCATCCGCAATATCCTCCTCAGCGAAGTACTTGTCGATGATGCTGTACGCCTTCATATATATATCCTCGTTCGCATTCGTCTGCGTATTATGGATCTTCTCCATACCTCCAGCCTCCTCAATGTACAAAGCGTAGGTATTCACGCCGGTCTCTGCCTTGTCTTGCTCACCAACTTTCAAGATATTTTCAAGCCCATCAAGAGAAACTTGAATAATCTTGTTGTCCATGCAGGTCAGCAGATCGCACAGTGGCTTAATGCAACCCTGGTTAACCAGATACCGGATCTGGTCTGGCTTGGCCAAACCCCCAGAGGTAGCATTCGAAATTGCCCAACATGCCTCCTTTCTAGTTTTGAAGTCTGCGTTCGCCAAAAGATTAATTAAAGGAGGAATGAGATTGCTATCAATAACAGCCTGGATCTGAGCGGAGTTGCCAGCAGTAATATTGGAGATTGTCCAACATGCTTCTTTTCGAATACCTTCCTTTGGTGATGACAGAAGAGAAAGAAGTGCAGGCAGTGCTCCACAGTTAATGATAACTTGAGTCTGTACGTCATCTCCAGTTACTATGTTGCCAACTGACCGTAGTGCCGGAGTCTGGACAGAGGTGTTAGGATGTCTACAAAAATTAGCTTCCGAAACCATGACAATTATCACCAGCTCATAACTTACAGTAGAAGCTCAACTAATCTCCGTGGAATTCCCGCCTCGATAACGGCCTGTATCTTGTCGTTGGCTCCATCAGATAAGTACGAGATCGCCCAGCACGCATCAATCAAGACTTCATCATCAAGCGAGTAAATGAGTCTCGCAAGAACTGGCAGAGAGGTAGAAATCTAGATTCTTCTGGTCAGCTATATAACGGCAACAACCAGTCATTTATGGTCTTACCACCGCCCATTCAGGCTGAGGTGATTTGCCGCGACAGAAATTACTCAATGTCCAAGTAGCATTTCTAAGCATACTCAATTTGCGCGAGTCATTAAGAAGGGCCAAAAGCGGTCGCAGAGCACCAGCCTGAAGCACAACGTCACGGCAGGCAGGCGAATCACCAGCAATGTTGCCCAGGGCCCACACAGCCTGCTCTCTAACATCAGCCTCAGACGAACTGAGGAGCTCAACAAAGATGGGGATCGCGCCAGCCTCAATAACAACACGAGTCTGCTGAGAAGATCCAGACGCAATATTTGTAAGTGCCCAAGCCGCTTCGAACTGTAGCATCGAATGAGGCGATTTGAGGAACTCCACAAATCGTGACACCACACCACACTCGATAACTTTTTCGATCGGAGGATTGCGCTCCTTGGACAAGAGCTTTCGAAACTTTACTGTGGCCTGAATCTGCGCATCGATAGACTCCGAAAATACTCCTTGAATCATCTCAGGGAGATCTTCGTTTAGCTAAAACAAGAATGTGAGTGAATAATCCAGTTCATTTTGCATCACATGATTCCAGCATAATCTTCAAAGTTTTTATTCCATGGCAACAGTGCATTAACTATCTATACGAAATCACTAACCTGGGCTTCAGCGCTAGTCTCGTCATCACTTTCGCTTTGAATCGTATCAACAGGAGTTTGCGGTAGAGTCAAATTGCGACGCTTTGCCAGTGACTCCTCACGTTTGGCCTTTCTGATTTCGACTTGCGCTTCTTCACGTCTACGTCGCAGTTCATCAGCTCGGAAATGGCCTTTATTTTTAAAGTTTGTCCTGCGATGTTCAGGAACAAACCGTGTTGTTGTATCCGCGTCCATTGTTTTGCGATGGCGATAGATATAAAGAAGAGAATGCCGTGTAAAAAGATGCGACGTAGAAGGGAAGAAAACAAGTTGCTTGCTTGCCGGAGCTCACAACTATTGTTCATAAATGGCATATACGTGCAAAGGAAATAAACTATATGCGGGGCCTAAGCGCTGTAGTTCGATGTCACAGACTTGAATTCCCTAGCCCTCCCCTTGTTGGTTGTCCTGGTAACCTAGAACCTGCCAATTCCAATGTAGGTTATATCTACCAAATGGCATTTATGAAAGGAAGTCGTAACTCGTAAGCTCACATTCAGTACTGGAGATATAAACTTTAATGTCTGAGACGTCTTAATTATACGAGTATATCCCATTGAAACTCCCATCAAAATGCAAAAACACTTTTCATTTATAACCCTTCCTGATTGATTAGCCGTTTTACCAGCTGTACAATCTCATGCCCACTCACGTCGACCTCTGGGACTTCAACCTTCATGGCAAGGAGCTGATCAAGTAATATTCTCATACGCCCCACAAGAACTCCAATTCGTGCCCAGCATCTAAGTCTAACCCAGTTTCCAACAGTCACACCACGGCCCAATAGATCTGTACCTAGCGTACCTCCAAACATCAGTAAACCGTAACCTCCGAATGGAGTCAACTCGCGGATGAAAATCTTAGAAGTCGCCATTTTATGGAAGAAAGACATATATTCAGCACCTCCTATGAATGATTGTGCCGAAAACAATGTCGAGCTGGGATGAATGAATACCCGTCCGTCATCTCGAGTAAATAGTTTGATCGTTTTTGCTTCCGGATCTAGTTCGACTGCGCCTGAACTCATTGCTGTATACTTTTTGTCGGGAAATTGTAAGCGGGCTATCGACGGATTCATGGAAACAGCAAGAAGAGCGCGAACAAGACTGAATTCGTCGCTCGTATGCACCTTAGGAGCGAGTCTCGTTGAGGAAATAAATCCGATCTCCTGAAGAGTACATAAATAGTCATCACGTGTAGATCCAATATCCTCCAAGGTTTTAGCAGAAAGACAGTTCTCTTCGCACCAGGGCCGTAAGCTACCGGCAGACGACGTCTGGAGCCTTGTCTCCCAATCCAAGAATGCGCAACAGTCAGCAATCACATCGCCTTGTCCAGCTGCAAAAGCCGCTCGAATTCTAAATTGCGATTAGCCTCTCCACCATACGACGGGGATTGGTATGATACGAACTTTTTTAATCCGTCGCGATCACCGGCAGGTGCTATGAATGGCGACCTTACAGTCAAAACAGCTGCAATCACTGCGACTATCTCCAGACATCCAAAAATAGCTCCATAAACCAATAATTTCGCGCATTTCAAGTCCGCGGGAATAGTTGCTAGATGTCTTCCGAGTGCGGTCAGTTCAGACGTACCTTCATTCAAGGCACCAACTTGCACCAATGTATTTCTGGCTGCCTCAATCGCCATAACATCAGGAGGGTCCAATGCTTCGCCTAAAAAGCGTCCCACGTCACCGACACTCATAGCTTTAACCATAAGATAGAGTTGCTCGAGAGGGGTTCTACCCATCTCGGGCACTTGCCGCGCAGGCAAGCGAGTAGTCTCAGCGTTACGAGTATACAGTTTGTAGCACGTGCCGCTGGATACTCGACCAGCTCGACCGCGTCGTTGCTTGGCAGCTGCCTGCGATACCCAGGTTTCCACCAATCTTGTCATATTCGTCTGTGGATCGAACACTGTCTCCTTCACTCGTCCCGTGTCGATCACGGCGACAACATCAGGAATGGTAATGGACGTTTCTGCAACGTTGGTGGCGGCAACAACCTTCCTCTTGCCCTTCGGCGGGGTTAAGAACACCTTGCGCTGATCAGAAGGAAGAAGAGATGCGTGAAGAGGGAGACAATGAAATTTTGGCCCTGATATCTTCGATATGCATCTGGATATTTCAGCCGTACCCGGAAGAAATATCAAAATGGCGCCATCTTTCTCACTCAGCTGGCGATCAATGTGTTGCACAATAGATACAATAAAATCATAATTTATCCTATCGCCAAGAGCTGCGATATATTTGCCGATGAGAGAATCCGCTAAATGGTCCTCTATGTCATCTTTGACGTCATCCGATTTCTCACCTCGGTCCTCATTATCTTCATAAGTATTCGTTTTCGTGTCAATCTTCCCATTTCTTTCATTCCTCATATTAATCTGTGGTCGGAACTTGGTTATACGCAATATGTCATCCACATACAAATCATCGACAGGATATGTGCGTCCTTCGATGACAACGTGTCCAGCACCTCCAAAGTAGTCCGAAAACGTCATGGCATCAACGGTAGCACTCATCAGAATTATCTTTATCTTCGCGTTGCTTGCGACTAAGCGCTTCAAAATAATTAATAAGAAGTCGCTGTCTAGTGATCTTTCGTGGACTTCGTCGATAAATATGTGACTGACATGGTTCAAGGCACTATCGGGATCCGTTTGAAGCATCCGCAAAACCACGCCGGTGGTCATAAACCGTAACATTGTTGCCGCGGAAGTCTTCGATTCACCGCGAATCACGTAACCGACTTGTTCCCCGACCTTACATCCCCGTTCTTCGGCAACGCGTGCCGCCAGTCCCATTGCTGAGATCCGTCGTGGCTGCGTACAGATTATATTTGCAGTATTGCCAAGCCCGGCCAAAATTAAGTCGTCAAGAATGAACTGCACGGACTGCGTTGATTTTCCGGAACCGGTCTCTCCCGTTATCAATATTACTTGGTTATTTCTGACTGTAGACACAATTAGTTCACGCTTATCCCATGCAGGGAGATTCTTTCTGGTTTTATATATTGGTTCCATCTTCGGATCAACAAGCATGGCATTAAGACCATTCAGCAGTTCTTGTGACTGTCGAGATTTCGTATTTGCAGTTCTCCCCATAGGACGTCTCGCGGAAGAGTGTGCGTTTGTGCTGACATTCAAGCTTGAAAATAATTTACCCACCGTATCGGATTCTCCTGAAAATGAAATTCCGTAGATTGCACCAGACAGAGATTTCAATTTCACTGGATGGTTAACAATATCGGCTAGATTTTCCTGTACCCATTCAACAATCGAAAAGCACATAGGGTCACCCAGAAAGTGCTCCGACGCGTAGTTTGCTGCGCGTAGTGCTGCAGAGAGACGAATGTAAGATGGCAGGTTATTTAATCGATTGTTCTGCGTAGCGAATAGAGACAAAGAGGGAATTCGTTTCGAGGGATAGCCCGACGACTTATGAAATCTAAGTGATAGATTGTCCATGTTATAGACGTCTGAGCGTGGCAGTGACAACTTGACTTCAACAAAGTGCGGAAGGGGGTTCGAAAACCTTTCACCGTAAATCGCCGACAGCGTCTCAATCTCTTCATTCCATGTTTCTTCATTACAGCAGTTCATAAACTCGAAAGCCACGTCGGCATATTGAAGTGAAAACATGAGCTTTTCAATAGCCTTGCACTCAATATTGGAACATTCCTCCATGGTCTCACGAACAAGTTCACTGGGATATCCTGCTTGTGCTAGTCGCTTGACCGCGTATTCAACTTGAAGTGATCCTGTGATCAACGTGACTCCTGGTGTATAATTTTCAGGTAGGAATCGTGGTGGTAAATCATCTTCTGGTACGTGAATCAATAGCCATTCTAAAGCAATTAATTTCTGGATTCCTTTCGACTTTTGGTATTCTCGGAACTAACCTAATGCTGCCTGTGCAGAGGACGTATATTCACCAGCTTCTATCACGTGTGATTTCCGGAACCCCAATTGCACCAACTCCTGGATAACATCGTCTCTGAGATTGCAATCATAGCGTGTTGACAGGTTTTCCCATACATGATACTTGCGAATACAGGTTTCGACTAAGGCTCTCACTTCCCTTGACATGTCAATAACAGAAACACGCTCCCAACCCTTCTTTGAGATAGCAGAAGTTTTTGCTGGAGCCATCCCAGCCTGTATAGCCTCTGCGTTGTCGGCACGTCCCTGCTGCTTAGCATTTGCAGTAGCACTGGCTTCCTTGCGCTCCCTCTGTACCACAAAAGGATCTGCTGCGTAGTTGTGCGCATTCCCAGACTTGACTTCTAATCTTCTAATGTCCTCCATCTTGCGCCACAGATTCTTGTGCTCCCCTGGAAGCACCATCTGCAAATTCTTATGGGATGCTATTCGGTGAAGGGTATATGTTGCGGCAAAATGGCGCGCTTCTAGTGCAGTGGGCTGAGGAAGGACAAGGTCATTTGTCGGAGTAAATTTAACTGTCTCTATCTGAGACGTTTTCGGGTTGCGTTGGCCGAGAATTGCAGTGGCCGTAAATCCGCCTGGTGAATGCTTCTATATATGATTAGCTGAATATTATAGACATTTAACGATTAAAAAAAATAAATACCATGTCATACGCAACTTTCTCCCAGCCTAACTTATTGCAATGTTCATGCAATAGCGTGGCCGGCAATTTGCCAGTCCAAGATGACGAGGCCGCCACAATGGACTTCGCCGACGGAGCTGTCGGTTGTATGGGCACTGGACCATTTCCTCCGTCTGTTTTCGATGCCTTCACCTTGGAACTAGTGCCTGCATTCCCAGATGATATAATTCCTCGAGGCTTTCTCTCACCTTTAGCCATTCCGTTCCGCAAGAGCCCTTCAGTTGGTATCTATAAGACTTGTTCGGCAGAAGTGTACGAAGCTCTACATTCGTTCAGCACGCTAACTTGTATGATTGTCCGTAAAATACTGACGCGCTGAGGTATAGAAAGCTTGATAACTTCTACTTGATAGCTGATTCAATCAATTAACTCATCTTTGATGGCGTTTAGGCGTTTGTTAGCTGCCTGCATGGTTTGTTCGTCTGGCTTGTCCAAATGCACGATTCTTCGTATATGGGGTTAGGGACTTAGGGATTGAAAGATGGTCAGCATCTTACGACGATTTAGAGATCATATTTTCGGCGTCTTGGAGGAAGACAACAATGGATGTATCAAATTCTTCCAATTCTATGCCACCGTCAAACGGTCATTCGCCCGCTAATGCTTTGTCGGTTTTATCTCGGCAACGTCATGACTTAGAAGAGGAGTTGTCTGCTTTAGTTTCGGTGCTCGAATCCGTAAGCCGATTTCTCGGGATTTAGGGGTATTGCTTATAATGACGAATGCCAGCACAACGTGGATATGAACACCCCTCTGGTTACTCCAGATGGATTCCCTAGATCGGATATTGATGTCGCACAAGGTGCGTCAACTGGTTTAATTGCGGTAAAGCGACTCACATTTACAATCAGTGCGAATAACTCGGGCGAGAATTATTCGATTGAAGAACGACCTAAAAGCTGTTATGTCAAGAATTGAAACAGCATTATATGAGCACCATGCACGTTTGAAGGAAGGGGAATCTATAAAAGCTGGTGCAAGCGATTTGGAAAGAAAGCCCGAGCACGTTGGCATAGCGTTTGCTGTCGTCAACACTGTGGATCAACGGAGCCCTGCGCATGATGCGGTATGTAATAGACCATGCGCTCCGATATATTGAATGGCTTGAGCTAAACACTTATTGCCAGGGCTTGATCAAAGGCGATAAAATCATTACGTTTGGCCCCATTAACGCTGGTAATCACCAAAGACTCGCTAGATTGGCAACTGTTGTTCAAGAAAACGAAAATGTAACTATTCCTATGAGAGGCAATAGTTATTGCTGGCTAACGAGATATTAATGTTATAGTCGCCTATCGAGATCACAGTGATTCGGGAAATCGACGAGGCTCAAGCGCGTGCGGAAGTTAACCTGGTTCTTACGCCGAGGCAGGGATGGGGAGGGAGAGGGCTGATTGGTTGCCACATTTTGCCTCTGTAGGTTTAAGGACAAGAGAACAGAGTAATTGCATTCATATTTATTATGTATGTGTTGATACGTTCTGTGGAGTTTGGAATTTCTGTGTACATAACGACACCCAATCTGTTGCCTATATATGTTAGTGCATGGTTACATATAGGTACTATATGCCCTTGATTCTTGATTAATCCTACTGAAAGCTTATCTAATTGGCCTCTCGATGTTATCAATAGTATCTTGTCTGCCAAGTAAGTCCGAGTTTCCATATCAGTGAGGAAATCTGGGGCAAGGGTTACATTGTACTGGTCTGGGACTGATCTCGAGACCAGAGAAAACAGAAATCACCACTTGTCCGTTAAGTAAAAGTCCACAGAATTGCGTAAACCACAGACGCATCATTCGCCTTTTCGACGTGTATTCTGCCTGTCATGAGATTGCCAACGACCGCCGCATTATTGTTTCTTTTTGGTTTTGTTATTGCTTCGGCTCAGGTCGCTGCAGATATAGCTTACGAGGAAGTCTTCGAGTCTGAAGATGGCCCTGATGCCCCACCTCAGTTTCTTTTGAAAACCAAATTTCTCGGAAGCGAGCACACTTATCCCCCGATAATCTACAACACTCAGTCGACCAATCTCGAGATCACTTTGAAGAATGAGGAGGACAAAGAAGCTCTCGTCCAGGTCGCAGGTGGTGCTCTTTTCGAAATTGGCAAAGACACTGCCTTAGAAAACGTATGTCGCACGATTACTTCAATTTTGAATGAGATTGCAGAGACTGCAGGCAGAATAACGTGCCAGTAGTCCGGTATTATCGTATTAATTGAGGTCAATGCTAATTTTAGTAGATCACTGCGGTGCGTGTTGGACCTTTAGCCATTGCTCCGCATAGTGCCGAGTCTGTTGCATACAGTTTCGTGATTAACCGCGAACCCAAAGATTACTTCCTACGCGTAGGGCTACTGATTGAGTACGAAGGCCAGCTGGTCCAGTACCTAGGATACAACTCGACTGTTACCGTTCAGGATGCGCCTCTTTCCTTTTTTGATCCTCAAATGTACGCGATTTTGCGGTGGATTGAATTTGAACGAGACTAACATATTGTTGTTACAGGATCTTCCTCTACCTCATTCTTAGCGGTATTCTTGGTGTTGGTGGATACTACGTATATATTACGTATGTCAAATACTATATTGCTCCTAAGAACTCGGGCAAGAAGCGAGAAAAAAAGTCACCGACAACTGTCGCTCCTTCAACTACTTCAGCTGAAACGACCAGTAGCGCCGCTAAGGGATACGATGAGAGCTGGATTCCTGAGCATCACTTGCGAGTACAGAAGGCCAAGCCAAAGGCCATCAAGAAGACCAAGAAAACCACAAAGTAAAGTCAGCGGAAAACTGGCTTGGAGGCAATCTGATTGAGCGGTTGTGAGGAGGGCATGTCGTGACGAGAAAATGTAAAAGATTTCGGCTTCCAATAATGGAATCGAGTTTCTTGTTTCCAATTGTGTACTTAAAACTTGAATGGGCGCAAGTGTATGTATTCTATTGATTATTGCCTGTGTTTAGTCTGCTTGTATTATGAAAGTTTTGGCATTGACTATTTACAACTGTAATGAATATGAAAGAAAATTACGCTAATGTAACATCCAATTAAAGATTCCACCATATGCAAATGATAACTAGTACAGCCGTGAACCCAAAGTACATTCAGTAGTTACTCGCTCTCTTCACTTTCTCTGAACAGTACGTCGATATTTGGTGTCACGACAACTTTTCTAGCTATTTGCCCTAATAATGTAGCCTTGTGCTCATCGGCATGATCAAGTACAACGACGTCTTGCAAAAAATCGGTATCTACGCCCTTAGCAACTTCCATCTCGACGCCACCCCACTCAATGCTTACTCTGCCTGATTTGCGAATATACAACTGACCGACGAGACCATCTTGACCTTGTACGGACGAGAGAGCAGCTCCGGAATCGGATGGAGCTCTAGGTTTCCCTTTCGGTGACGTTAAGGGTAAATCGGCGTCAGCGACCGGCTCGCTCTTTACCTCCGGTTCCTGCTTCCCCCTTTGCTCTACCTTCACACCGGCACGTGCGGATTCAAAGCTCGGCAGGACCGGTGCAAACTGAAAGAAAAAAAGCTTGCGTTCAAGCTCGTCAACCCCATCATCGCCAAAGACTCCAACTAATTCCTCGGCTTCTCGTGCAGAAACAGCTCTCTCATCAATCAAGTCTTCAGCCATTGCTACTCCGTCTTCGACATTATCTTTAGTGGCGCTGTCTCTTATTGGAAAATAGTGACCCATATCGATTCCGTTGGCACCACCGATCTTTGCGACTTTGGCAATATCGATACGCTCAAAGCCTTCTCGAATCGCATCATCATCACTATCACTCTCACCAGTGCCCTTCCCATTTATACCCATGTCTGACATTGTAAACTTCAATTGACCGGCTAGCTCTTTTTCTGATTGCGGAGGCCGTTTCTCAAAGGACGGACCTCGCAAACCCCTCGGATCTCCAAACGATGGATCTGCAAACGGTCCTGCTGCGGAAGAGGCTATTTCAACACGACCGCCGCGGCCTGAACCTCCGCCTCCACGTGAAGTACTACCCCGTCCGCGGCCTCGGCCTCTACCGCGTGAAGACTGAGCTGTTGAGGAGGATACTGCTGGAGCTGACGACGGAGACGGAGCCGCAGCATCCCGTTCTTCTTTAGGCCTTCGAGCGACAAGTTTAGGCTTGAATTTGAGGCCACCTGCACCTCCAACTGCCGGTCCGGGACCCGATGCTAATAGCACGGAAGAGCGTCGGGTAGGGAAAA
>JANJPG010000398.1:0-10669 GCA_030407185.1 Lipomyces yarrowii
GCAATTGACTTGCTGAGAGTTTCACTTTGACGATCGCTGTTTGCAAATTTGTCGGCCAAATCTGTGCTGTTGCTGAGTGTCCTGCACCACGTTATACTCAAATTCATATCATAAACTACGACGAGCATACTTGTCTTGGATCTCCAGCGATAGCTTTCGAATGCCCTCAATCGTAGAGATATGTTCCTGAAACCTCACATCCATTATACCTTCGAACCTTTTTTTAGTTAGATCCAACTCACTAGGTATCAACGAGCACATGTTACCGCATACTTCGATATTCTATCCTCAAGCAACTTGAATGCAGTGGCTTTGTCTTCGTTGTACTTCTCGTTCAAGGATTCATTTAGGGACGTTAATTTCTGAATTCTGTCTTCAAGGGACAGGACTTTGCTCCTTTCCTCCACCAAGAGGCCAGATTTATCGTCAAGCTTATCTTGCAAGATCTCACAGGTCATTGATTCTAATTCAGGTTAGCTTGGGCTATGACCAATGTGAGGAACGCACTAGTATAAAGCTCTTTGTCCAGACCATGCAGCCTCTGTGACATTTCAGCACCAAGCTGACGAGTGGATTCTATATCTCGTCTCCCCACGTAAACATCGCTCTTGAGCTCTACAATAGTCAACTTCACTCCGTCAATCCTGGTACCAAATTCATCCATCCCATGGCGGAGAGATTCACGGTCATAGCCAATCTGTGCTATATTTTCGCTTAAAGTTTGAAATCGGTCCTTTAGAGAACGAAGAGACGTCTTAGCGCGGGACAGTTCGTCTTTTGTGGAAGACAAGGAATCAAGCGAAGATGCCAATTCCTGCTCGACTCTTGACTTCTCTTTCTGCAGTGAATTCAGGGCCCCGAGTATAGGGTCAAGTGGCTCTTCTTCAGTTGCTGGAAACGTTTTAGGACTGACTGTTGGCGTTCCTGTAAACTTCTTAATATTTGTCGGAAATTTCATCAACACGGGCGACCGTGGAGCCGAACGATTCTCTGTCTGGTCTTGACTGGTCAGTTTAAGTGTCGTGGTCCTAGCGGCAGGTTTCGGCGATGACCTTTGAACAGATTGTAAAGACTCCACCTTCCTAACCAAAGGCGAGTCGTTGTCGTCTGTCAAACTAGGTACCTCGGCAAATGACGAATTGGCAAAGCTGGAATCTAACGAATCCTTATGTGTGATATGCGCAAAGGTGATTGAAGGCATGGCTTTCAGGTGGGGTGGCGAAACGTTAACCATTGACTTCTTGCGGCCTTGCAGGACGTGGCTTTTCGGAGGGGGACTTTCCAGCGTCAAAATATCCTCCATGAATGATGGCGATTCAACATTAACAGCAATCCAGCTATTTGTTGCGGGTGTCGTCGGAGAGGAAGGTGTCACACTTGACTGCATACTGTGCGTGCTGTCATGTAATTGCTTGAATTCTTCGGACCTTACTTTTGCCGGTTCGCCTGATACGATGTTGGAAGACTCCGAAACTGGCCCATATCTGGTTTGATCGGGCTGGACAGCTTTCGTCGACGAGTTCTGCAGGGTTCTGCTGCTGTCCTGCTTTGCAGGGCCTTTTGGCGCTGGGTTCGTCCGAAAAAAGTTAGGTACTTGCGGAATGTCGATGAATGCGCGAGAAAAGCTAGAATTATCGGGAGGCATTCTTTCGGGAGAACCAGAAGGTCCCACTGACATTAAAAGCAAATAGTCAATCTAAATTAAGGACAGAATCAATAGTAAATGAAGGATACAGCGTGAATTTCAGGTGGGGAATCGGGTGCGGCTCCCAAGAACGATGACTTGAGATGAGCAGATGGGGTTGGGGATTAGATGGAGTGCATTGTTTGTGATTGCCGAGTGTATCGCGCGAGATGAGATGCGAAGGGTTGCCATGCCAACTGGTTGTGTATGGCAAGCCGCATCGGTAAGTTGCATCGCGTGGTTTGTTTACCTACCACGGGATTCGTTCTGTTCGAAGTTGTTAGCTAATGACTCCCAATTTCGCACCGCGACTATAATATCTCCATGGATCGGCAAAATTCTGGATCAAGATACTATGGTCAGATCAGAAATGATCGATTGAAAATGACGGATAACTCAATGATGGCACCCCCACGACCGACCTCAGGTTGGTGCCTCTCTTAAACTATTAGTTAATCATATCCTTACCCGGGTCACAGGGCCGTATCGACCAGTTTCAACCTTAAGCTCTAATGAGAGAGGAGTATCGCCGTCCGCCGAATTTGCCAAGTTACTTGAACCAATGTCTCCGAACGCTCCTGGATGGCGGCAGAAGCAGGATGTCACGATTCTGCGAGCTCTATCCGTTAGTTCGCAGACGCAAAACTCGACGGTTGCTAATGTCGAGCGACGACAAGTGGTAGGAAGTGGATTTTTAACTGGAACCGAGTCTATCAATCATAATCATGCAGGGTCAAGTGCGTCCAAGGCTACCACCATTGGCGTATCCAATGGCGTATCAAATAATCGAGCGGCCGCTAGCTTGATCAAGCACTCTGATGTGATCACTATTGACGATAGTCCTCGGAGATTGAATAGCAGTAGAAGTAGAGGCAACAACTATACTAGCAAGTCCTCTTCAAGGCCGACGCGACCTGACCCTGCTGAGTCTTCATTTACCAATAGCTGGCCTAAGAGAATTATCTCAGTTCCGACGTCAAATAACGATCAGTCTTATAGTGACATGCATTTCACCCCTGAAGGTACCGCCCGCTCGTTTGTGATCAACAACGTGGTCCTAACTCATGTAGATTACAGGTATATGTCGTCGGCTGATGTCGCTAGCTCGTTGAAGGATATTATCGTTAGCGCGTCCGCAGTCAATGAGACGCAGGACACTACGACCGAGACAGACAACTTTGTGGAAGGATTGACTGTAAAGCTTCTCGATCATCAAGTTGCAGGGCTAAAGTTTCTACTAAGTCGCGAAGACAATAATATTAAGCACAAGGGTGGTCTGCTTTGTGATGATGTAAGTATCTAGTGGCGTCATTTGCGTTCGTTGAGAGACTGACACAAGAAGATGGGTCTGGGCAAAACAGTTCAGTCCGTAGCATTAATGCTGTCGCATAAGAAAGATAAAGACGTCCATACGTCAAAGAATGCGTGCAAATGCACTCTGGTGGTTGCTCCGTTGGCATTGATCAACCAATGGGCGAACGAGATTAACGCAAAGGCACCCAGTCTTTCAGTGTTAATTTATCACGGACAATCCCGCACGAAGTCGGAGCTAATGCTCAGGAAATATGATGTGGTTATTACTACTTATCAGCTTGTCGCCTCCGAAAACCAAATCGTCGGGCCCCTATTTAAATTGGACTGGTGGCGTATAATTCTGGATGAAGCGCATACGATAAAGAACAAATCGTCACAATCAGCTCTGGCAGCCTGTGCTCTGCATGGCTTAAACCGCTGGACGCTCACTGGCACTCCACTTCAGAACAACATAGATGAACTTCATTCTCTGTTTAAATTTCTACATATTCCACCACTGTCGGATCCAGTATTTTGGACGGAAAAGATCAGCCGGCCCGCGGCCGCTGGGCGCGGAAAGCTTGCCATGAAGCGGTTGCAAGTGGTATTGGCACAAGTGATGCTAAGACGGACCAAGGCCGTTTTGGTTGAAAATGGAATGACACTACCCAAACGAGTGGTACATAAATCAACTGTTATTCTTACTGACCCAGAACGAGCATTTTACGACAATTTAGAGCAGAAGATGGGCAATAAGATGCAAGATTTGATCGGTGAGGGCGGTCAGAAGTACATGAGCGTTCTCCTGATGCTCCTCAGATTAAGACAAGGTATGACTTGACGCGCATATACTGTGGCCGGCACAATTACTGAGATGATAATGTAGCTTGTAATCATACGGCAATAGTTGCGTCTAAGCTATCAGAAAATAAAGACACCCTAACACCACCATCACAACCCAAGCCTATCGCCAACAAGTCCACGGCTAATCGGAACGAAATTGATGATTTGGCTGACTTGCTTGGCAATATGACTGTTGATATTCGAAAGTGTACCATATGCCAAGCGGAGTAAGGGGAGAGAAGTTGCCATCTACTTTTCCTTTGTTACTGACGATTGCATAGTCTCTCTACTGAAGAATCAAAGGAACGTGTCGATTTTTGCGAATACTGTCGCTCTATTTTCGTATCTCAGGGTATTGGTGCGACTACTCCTAGTTCTAAAATAGTTACTCTGTTGTCCTTATTAAAGTCGGATCCCATGAGAAAGACAATAATCTTCAGTCAGTTCACAACCATGCTGGACATCATTGAGCCATTCCTGCACGACGAGGGAATTGCTTTTGTACGATGTAAGTTCGTCAATTATTGCCGCGTGTCATGTAGCTCATATCGTTTGTTAGATGACGGTTCTATGCGCCCTCAACAGCGAGTCCGGTCCCTAGAGATGCTAGCTAGTAATAGTCAAGTCACTGTACTGTTATGTTCGTTGAAGTGTGGTTCCCTGGGATTAAACCTGACATGTGCATCACGAGTTGTGTTGGTTGACCCGTGGTGGAACCCGATGATATCTGAGCAGGCGATTGATAGAGTCCATAGAATCGGCCAGACGCGTGACGTCGACGTCTATGAAATCACCGCGGAAAACACTGTCGAGGAGAGGATTCTTAAGCTCCAAGAGCAGAAGATGCAATTGGCCAGAGGAGTGATCGACGATAAGGCGGGCAAGCTCAATGTGAACAGACTCACTCGGGAGGAGATTCTATTTTTGTTCAACAGACCTCATGACACGCAGGATGTATAGCCTTCTTGGTATAGCCCAGATTTTGGAGAAGACACAATGTAACTCGCGTCTATTATATAGGTTGTTGGTGATAGAACGATTGCGAAACCATGTAATAATATACGACGTTAATTGAGCGAAATTTGGGGTCTCTGTTCATATTCCCCAACTTTATTGTAATTTCTGCGGAGACTTCGGTGACGTCATCGTGGCGGTGCCTCATTCGGTTTCAATTGACTCGAGCACGTGTCTGAGCCACTCGGCGGGCGGTGCTAGATAGTTCCGAGACCCGATGGCCTGTTCTCGTACGTCACTCTGCCAAGTCGATCTTCCTCACACAAATCGCCCATGGTGAACAATATGTGACTACTCTGAACCACAGCATCAACAAACGTTTAGGGGCAGTGTATTGACTCTACTGATATATATTTGCCGAATACTTATAGCACTTGCTACTTTATCGCCGGTGCTTTTGCCGCAGCCATTGTTTACCATAGAACGTCAACAAAGTGTATCGTTCAACATTTGAGGTAGCCAGGACATTAGAATGGACCGATCCAAGCCAGACGTGCGTTTGATTCACTTTAACGATATCTATCATATCTCACCACAGTTTCCTGATGGGCACATTCCTGGTGGCGCTGCGAGATTTGTCACACTGGTCAACGAATACAGGAACGGCGAGCAATACGACGACGCTCCGGAATTAGTCACCGTGTTTTCTGGAGACGCATTCAACCCTTCTTTGGAATCCTCGGTTACTAAGGGGATGCATATGATCGATATTATGAACAACGATCATATAGGTATAGACGTCGCTGTTTACGGCAATCATGATTTTGATTTCGGAGTCGAGCAGTTGATAGACCTCAAACGCCAGTGTGATTTCCCCTGGATGATTGCGAATGTCTTGGTTGAGGGCTCTCCAATTGCAGAAGGGGTGGAGTTCGTTATTAAGGAAGTTTCTGGCATAAGAATAGGCTTTGTTGGATTAGTAGAAAAGTACGCCCAGTCGATTTGTTGACCTAGAACGTACGAATTGTTAACCAAAACTTAGGGAATGGCTCGAAACAATCAACTCCTTGCCGCAAGATGCAGTCTACAAGCCGTTTATTAAGGCGGCCTTGGATATAGCACCAAGACTGAGACACGAAGAGCATTGCGACTTGGTCGTCGCACTAACCCACATGCGCGAGCCCAACGATATCAAACTTGCAGCTGCTGTACCAGAAGGAACATTTGATATAATATTAGGTGGACACGATCATTTCTATTCCCACAAAGTGGCAAATGGTGTCGACGTGCTCTGCAGCGGTACAGACTTCCGGCAATTGAGCTACATTGAAGGCTTCCGCGATCGGGAGAGTGGAAAGTGGACATTTGATATTACCAGGCGCGACGTGACTAGAGATATTGTGGAAGATGAGCGAACGCAGGACCTTGTAGAGTCCATCTCCGGCTACATGAATCGGCAATTGGACAAGGTGATTGGATGGACAGATGTAGCATTAGACGCCACTTTCGAGACCGTGCGGAGCAGAGAAAGCAATCTCGCAAATTTTGTTGCCGACATTCTTAGGGTCTGGTACGATGCAGATATCGCGCTAGTCGCAGGTGGGACGCTGCGTTCAGACACTGTCTATCCACCAGGGCCAATACGGATGAAAGATATTGTCCTTACGTTTCCGTTTGAGGATCCTTGTGTTGTCATTTCGATTTCGGGCAAGGAGCTCCTGGATGCGCTAGAAAACGGAGTCTCCAAATTGCCAGCACTGGAGGGACGCTTTCTCCAAGTTTCCGGCGTCAACTACACTTACTGCCTAGACGAGTCTCCCCGAATCCAGTCGGTTGAAGTTGGTGGCAAGCCTCTCAAGCTAGATCAAATGTACTCATGTGCAACTAGGGGGTATATGATGCATGGTAAAGATGGCTACGAATCCTTAATGGTTCCTCCAGATCGCCAGATAGTGGACGATGAGCAGGGCATACTACTAGTGCAAATGCTGAGAATGTGGTTCTTGTCTATGAAACTTTTCAACAAGTGGCATGAGCATGCTCCAAACAACGTCCATGATGTGAAGCCAGGTGTCGGCAACAGCTGGAACAAGAGACTGAAGAATCTGATCTTGAGCAAGCTGCACAACAACAAGGAAATGACCCTCAAAGAGCGGGACGAGCTGATGCGAGAGAAGGACATGTTAATTGAACAAAAAGTACTGGAAATTTGGCAAGCTGGGGAGGTCACACATGGAAGAAATCATTCCGATTCTGGTACCCATGGAATATCGCCTGAAATAGAGGGAAGAATCATATGCGTAGACATACATGGCCGACCGATTTAGTACTACTTCCATTAGGCATTGCTGTTTGGCTTTAAATTTGTTTTTTACATTGTAATGCATCGAGCGCGGCGTAGCTCAATATGTTAAACCTGCAATCGACTCTGTCGCGGTATTATTCTATTAATATTGTTATGTACGCCTACTGCATGATAGAACTGTACATCACCATCAATATCTTTATGGCGGCAGCCTTCTAATAATTGAGTGCTCATCCTTATAGTAGTATTCTTAGATGTTCAAGGACGTACGTTTCGTGCCGTTCTTGATTCGGCAAGTTCAGTCTCAGTTTCAAGCAAGTCAGTTTTATTCCATTCAGGGCATATGTACACTATGCAAATGCTGCAAGTTTATTATACAAGGTGCATCATAAATCACGTCCACGTCCAATACTGTCGCTTAGTGTCTATCATGTACGTCCTAGTATATCATCGATATTCTGTTTGGCATTCTTGTATGTTGTCTCCAGGTAGTTAAGCTTCTTCGATAGCGCCTCGAGCTGGTCTTTGGACTCTTTCTTTTCCACTTCTAATCTCGCTATATGCGTAGTTATGGGGACATTTAAAAACCTGGTGTCGTCGTTAGCATCTTTAAATATTCGTACTGCCGCCGTACACTACATACATTTTTCCAACGCCTTCCCAAACTCCGACTGATGGCGGAATGTCTTTCAGTTCGTTCATAGTCAGATCTGTTAGCCTTATGTCACGCTGCTTCTGTGCGATTTGCTGTCGAACTGTCGTCAACTCCAACTGAGCCTGCATAACTCGCACTTCAATCTCCTGAAGAACCTGCGGGACGAACGACCGACCGTGAGTATGATCATATATTTATTGTATATATGGCAAGGCAACTTACCTTCTGGAGCGCTTCTGGTGGAATCGACATTGTGAGTGAATGCAACAACTTCCAATTGCAATTAATAATAACTTATATTATTGTATCGATCTGTTGCAGACGTCGGCCCAAGTAAGGTCACAGCACCAAACTTTGATCAGATAAGAAGAAGATGTGATCAATCGTGACTCAAAATGTCTTTTTGAGTTAACTGGGTGTAACCGCATGTGCCATCCATTTACAGAGCAGTGTCTAAACCTAGCCCTGGGAACACGTCACCGATGCAACCGGCCAAATCAGCCACCAGATGCGCTTAGAGGATGGTCCCCTTAATTTTCCCCCCGAGGAGCTTGACAGGTTTTGAGAAAAATAGGGCCGCACGTTACCCAGCAAGTCACTCTCCTTATGAACACCATTCGCCGCCCTCAACGGTGACAAGGGCTCTATCCAAAGGTATTCTGCCGTACTATCAACAAGCCAGCATTTTGGCTGCTAGTCATTCATTAAATCGATCGTGCATTCGCAGCACCTAGTGCAATATGACCGGTCCACGGGTGATCGCTGACTGCGTTATTCCGTTGCGAGACGAACAGGCGCAAAAACAGGGCACGCGACAGCTTTTGGCTGATGTGTTTCCGTCATGGAATATCGATAGAATAGATGTCACGTCGCTCAAGGGTGGCATAACTAACTGCGTGAGTCAATACTATCTAGGCACTAGAAGATCTGGGTTCTAAATGGTTGCTAACATTCAAAGTTGCTAAAATGCACTTACAAGTCAGGCACTCCGCAGGAGATCGTGGTGCTTGTGAGAGCTTATGGTCGGGGAACTGCAAGTATTATTGACAGAAATCGTAAGTTATACTTTGTAGACTCAAATTTGGTGACTGTTTTGTATTTAAATATTTGAATATCAGGTGAGTATTGCACGCACGTGCACCTCCACTCGTTCGGTCTCGCCCCCCCTCTGCACGCTCGGTTTAAGAATGGACTTGTTTACGGATTTATTACCGGTCGATCTGTCGAATACCCTGAACTAAGCAACCCGATGTTAATGAGAGGTATATCGCAACTGTTGGCACAATGGCATACGGTTCTTGATGCAAAAGCCATAAAAACCCTCATGCTAGAGCAGCCTGGTTTGAAATCGCACGAAATTGTCGATGATATTTGGCAATTGTGTCAGAAATGGATAACCAAACTGCCTACTGACAACGACACGCAAGCGAAAACCAAGGCGGTCCTAGCTAGAGAACTTGTATGGGCGAAGAATGAAATTCAGTATAAGGGAGGTCCAACGGTTGTTGCCCATTGTGACCTACTAAGTGGAAACGTGATCGTGCCTGACGATTGGTCATCAGAAAGACTGACCGATATGCCGCCAGTTACTTTCATTGACTACGAATACTCTTTGCCGACACCAAGAGCGTTTGATTTGGCCAACCACTTCATGGAGTGGCAAGGATTTGACTGCAATGTATCCCTGATACCGACCCTAGGTGGTCCGGTGATGCGTGAATGGGGAAAGCAATACTTGGAGGCAACCCATAGTTTTAAGAGAGGATCTTCCGAGAAGCTGCAAAATGGAGTGCCAGTAAGTGAGGCAGATATCGATCAACTAATGCAAGAGATACGAACTTGGTGGGGAATGCCCGGATTCTACTGGTAAGCAAGAACAGATTGCAATCACGCAAAGCGAAATTTGTAACAAATTCATGTTTTAGGGGTATATGGGCTACAATTCAAGCCGTCATTTCTACGATTGAATTCGACTACGCAAGTTACGCACAAAATCGCCTGTCTGAATATTGGACGTGGAAACAAGACTACTTATCTTCAAAGAAACTAAATTGTGAAAGCAATTTATAGATTTGCATTAAGAAGTCTCATGCATATTACGGGTGGGCTTGTTACGTTGGCATTATAATACGGTGTAATTGTCCTAAATTTGTTGATGGGTCCGGGAGTCCGTGGGTATGTATTTGCATTTAGCGGTTCTTGTAAGAGCATTTTTTCATGACATGCATTGTATCAATTTTTTTTTCTGCTTTTGCTCCTTGTGGTGATGGTTAATGATTGAGAGCTGTCCCCTTGGCAGCTCGATGTAAAAAGTTACGGTTGTACATATTACTGGTCGGCCGCAGGATGGAGTCTCAAAATAGTTAATAATAGAGTGTATTATGTCATCTGCTATTCGCGCTTTAACAGCGCCAGGTGATTGTAGTATCAAACATAAATACTAAATAATGAGCATACTTTGTGCAGTAACGACGTCTGCAAGACCATCAGGTCTTGACGACATTCTGTGAAACGATGGGTCAAACCCTGAAGCACTGCTCCATGAGATCGAGAGGTCCCACGAAGGAAATCCGCGCCTTGGGGGTGGTACATGGAGACTTTCGGTTTGAGAACATTTGATGGAATGAAAAGCTAGGACGAGCTCTAATCATCGACTTACATCGTTCCACGTTGGCTCCTCGACTGATAGAAAACGCAAGTCGTTGAAGCAGCCATTGCGCAACACACAGGTTTCGGAGGCAAAAAGACGTCATGCTGCTTAACAGTCTCTGTCATATATGGCCATTTCAGATCATAATTAACAGACAGGCCCATCACGTTACTTTGTACATAGGAGGCACTAATTGCTAATAGTTAGTCATAATAGGAGCGCATCTTCTGTAAGTCGGAGTCTTCCATTCTCAATGCGCCAGAATAAATCATGGTTTTTGTAATG
>JANJPG010000039.1:0-23742 GCA_030407185.1 Lipomyces yarrowii
CGCTGGCATTTTCACTGCGAATATGTACCTTGCCGAAGATCGCATTCTTTGCTTCGAACTCGTGGCAAAGAGAGGCGCTTCCTGGATATTGCGCTACGTCAAATCTGCTAATGCCCAAACTGATGTGCCAGACAGGCTTCCTGAATTGATTTTGCAGAGGAGGCGATGGCTTAATGGGTCTTTCTTTGCCGCGTTGTACGCCATTACACACATGTTCAGTATCTGGCGATCACATCATTCCATCTTGCGAAAGCTCATGCTGCATATCGAGTTCATCTACCAGACATTATCCATGCTATTTTCGTGGTTTGGAATCGGCAACTTCTTTCTCGTCTTCCGTCTGTTGACGTCCAGTCTCGGTGCCACGGACATGAGCTTCAGTCCTGGAAAGTATCTTGGCATTGTGTTTGAGTGGTTATACATGGGATGCCTAGTTACATGTTTCGTTTTGTCGTTTGGTAACAAACCCAAAGGTACAAAGTCCGCGTACTACATCATGGTGGTATTTTTCGCGGTGTTGATGGTCTATCTAAGTTTTGCTGTTGTCTGGATATCAGTGAAGGCGGTCCAGGGAGTGATAGATTCCAAAGCACAAGAGGGACTCAGTATTACCGTCAATGATTTCTTCACAAACGATGTTCTTCGAGGAATTCTTGTCTCGCTGGGATCTACCTACGTGTTATATTTTGTGTCGTCGTTCATGTTTTTCGAGTTTGGTCATATGTTTCATAGCGTAAGATCTACCCCATTATTTTTGGCTTTTCGTTCTGCGATTTCGTTTGTGCTAATCAAGGCTTTAGTTTATCCAGTACTTGTTGCTAAGCCCTTCGTACATTAATGTCCTGAATGTCTACGCGTTTTGCAATATTCACGACATTTCATGGGGTACAAAGGGCGACACCGGCACCAAGACTGACCTCGGCGTGGCGAAGACGACTGACACGGGACAAATTAAGATCGCTCTGCCCACGAAGCCCAGCGAGATTGATAACGCATATTTGGCCAATCTCGACGTCATCAAGGAAAAGGCCGATAACAAACCTGAGCCCCCAACTCATGAGGAAAAGGAGAAGGATTATTATGCGCTGGTTCGGTCCGTTGTCGTTTTACTTTGGATGTTGAGTAATTTCGTTATTGTGGCTGTCGTACTACAGACTGCCGGAATATCTGGCTTGGGAGGCTCGGTCACGACTAATAACGGCATCACGCAAAGCTACGTTGCGGATACGTATTTGAAAGTTATTCTTTGGGCCGTAGCGGCGATGGCAGCAATCCGATTTGTGGGAGCTACGTGGTACCTTATTACCAGATTTTTTTAGTATTTGTTATTGATTTTGGTTGAGAATTTTGTTTTCAATGGTTCCTGGGTTACTAGTAACATAAAAAGTGATGATTGCATAGTAGGCTTCCAATATATAATTATGTACAAAATCAAATGACTATTGATACATTCGCCTCGATTAATTCTTCCTTTTTACCATGTATAATGGGCCCCCGATTTATCATATATGGGCTTGTTTGAGACCGGTATCCAAGGCTTCTTGTTAATCATTTTTGCCTCTTTCTCCTTGGCAATTCTCGCTTTCGTCACTGGCGTCTTCAAGATAACCTGGACGTGATGTTCCTTTCGTTTCATGAGTCCCATCCTACCCCTTCCCTTGAAATCCCGCAAAACTGGAACCACGGCTTTGGCTTTAGGTTCCTTTCCGGACCAAATCTGATCGATGTACAATCCTTTTTCCACAATTCCCAGGACTTTGGCCTCTTCAATGCCTCGATATAACAATTTTTCCACGTCCCTTGCGATGGCTTTTGGATTGAAATGGCAGTGCGCGATGGCCTGATGAATGCCCATCCGGCGCAGGGACCGCAGAAAAGGCGTGACCTTCTTGATACTGCCTCTCTGAGTGTTCGACTTTAGCCAGACACTGGGCTCAAGCAATTCCTTTTCTTTCTTGGACAGCTTCAATTTGTATTTCTTGCCTGTAATAAGCAAGTCTTCGGCACCGGCGGTCTGTCTGAGATACACTGCTTTTCGTAATGGCCCCAAGTAGTGATCAAGTACTGATTTTGGTTCCGGTCTGATTCGAGCCATAAGTTCAGCGTCGTCCTCAGGTTTGGTAATCGCCCTTTGCGCTTGTTCATCAACACGCTCCACCAGCTCCCTTGCCTCAGTGTCGGTATCATAACGGTCCAATTCTTCATTCAATCGATCACGCGCTCTCTCTTCCTCGGACTTGCTCATCTCGGCCAGGTTGCGCCTATAATCCACGCTCCTATCCAAGTTTTCAAACAACTCGGGTTTACGGTCGGACCTTGGTGCCAGCGAATCGAAAAGTGAACCTTCCCGGCTCTCTTCAGCACCATCATCTTTGACTTCAGCCTTTTTCTTCTTGTCATCAGATTCTTGTTCGGTGTTCTTCTTCTTTTCGTCACCGGATTTGTCCCGGCGGTCCCAGAAACCGGCAAGATTAGGTCGTGCGGAAGAAATGCTACGTCGTGGCGATGAATTGGCAGCTAGTCACCCAAAAAACAAAAAAAATTAGCACAATCCCATAATTTACACAAAAGAGCAGAGAATAATATTCTCGTTAGTGAAATTGAAAGCATACCGGCAACGATTGCGCAAACACCGTTGCTCCTATATGTCCTTACGCCATGATGACTCCGGCTCGACCACATGAGCGGCCGAAATGGCATTGACAAGCCACGAACCGACGACATTGGTCACAAGCCTTGTAGTTGTGCCCCGTGCCTTGTTAGACTATTTGAAGGTTATGCGAGACAAAAATATGCTAAGGACCCAATTTGAATATTTGAAAAGGTTTTCTAATGATCGGGAACTCGGTTTTCGAGTCCGTGATGACATTTATAAAAGGGTTTTGTGGCGTAACTACTGACATTTATGACGGGTTTTGTAATGCCGTCCCTCGGCGAGGTCCAGTTAACCCCATTCAAATATTCTATGGTGCAAAGAAGCACCTTGCAGTCGCGGCTCAATGGCAGAGACATAAATGGATCCGAGTAATATGTTCTGTGCGGATTCATTATTATGATCGTCAAAGTCGACGTTTCTGAGTGGAACTGCCTGTCGTTGCTTGACGTTCGCGATGCGGTAGCATGGGTTATTGTCGCTGGCATGTCCCTCTTGTATTACAACGTCGGTGAAGATAACACGCTCAGTACAGTATTTATTGCAAGACAGACAGGTAATACAATTGTGAAGTGTTTGCGTACCTAGCGTACTTGCGGAGCAGGTGGTCAAAAAGCTGCTTTTTGCCAACACCTGTAGCTACTGGATATTCAGCAGCTACAGCTGGCCCACGACCGCGGAAGTGACCGATGCACAAATCGTGTTTCGTCGTGGTGGTGGTATGACTTTGCGCTGAAATGATCATGGTCGGGGTCTGCAAGCCACCATCCTGCTGGCGCCGGCTCGCTCGTTTTATCATGCCACATCTCGTCCGCTAGAGCCCTTGCAAGTCGCTAGTTACGGGGACCATAATGTCTACGCTGACCTCCCCAACGAGTTCGTGGCTAAAGTTCCCTCCCAGGCAGCTGCTATTTCTTTATGGACTCTAACGAGCAGATGCAATTTTGATGACGATGACGATGATCATCATCAATCTGGCGTTGTTGTAATGATGTCCACCAGGAGCTGCACGTGCCTGATCGAACAGCAGTGCCCTGGGCTCCCCCAATCGGTTTAATATACTTGCAAACTTAAATCACAAACTGTGCGTGGCTGGCAAAACCCGTTTCTTTGGTTTCCGGATTAATAATAATTAATGACAACATGTCTAACAATAATTAATAATAATAATAAGTTAAGGTTGATTCTAATATCGATTTATCGATGTTAAAGTTGCTGTGCAATGATGAGCGAGCCAATAAAACCCTAACCTCGTTATCTGGTGCTCCGCCGGGTCATCGGTGATCGTGAGTTCCAGGGCCGAGCGAACACTCAACAAATATTCATTGCCAGCGAACCCGCTCCACTCCAGTTCTCTTCCCTTTCTCCTCCTACCCTGGGGCCTTGCCAGAACTGCAATGTCCTGTCTGTCACCGGCACCGCCGCGTGGCTTGCAGGCCGTCATTCCTATCGACCCGCCACCTTCCAAGCGCGAGCAGTTGGTTCGCTACTTGCAGCAGAAGAAAGAGCAGTTCGACCAATATCAGAAGCTTCTCAACCAGCAGCGGCACCAGCTCCTCAGGCAACGACAGAAAGAGCGTCAGGATCAACGTAGGCGTGACAGTACAAGTACCACAAATCCGGCTAAGTTCTATCGCCTGCTTTCTTCGACTTCGTTCACTTCGTTTGCTCGGGCACAGCAGGCTACCGAGGCGTATGATCCGTCATCGGCATCGTCGCAAGGCTCCTCCTCGTCGACCGCTGCGTCAGGGCGCGTGGACAGCGAGTCGACGACATCGTCGAAAGCGAAACTGCTGAATGACAAAGATGGCGAGAAGCTTGTAATGTTCCCGTCTTACGCACGGCGACTTGACTCAGGCCTGGTCGAGGTCGACGTTAGGGGTTGGATCTATGCGCCGGGCATCCCCAACCGTAAAACTCGGCTCTTCACGAGCGTAGTTCGTCAGTTAGTCGGTGTCCCTGCTCCTACTGGTGAGCAGGAAAACGAACAACGCGAGAGCTCGAAATATGTTAGCGGTGCCGGCAGGATTTCTACTGACGGCGAAATCAAAAATACGTCGGCCATTAGCGTCAGTTCGGTGCTCTCGTCAGCACAATCGTCGCCTGCTCCGTCTCGGCGTGGCTCATCCGTGAGCTACAATAACGCCCGGTTTCGATCTGAATCTCCTGTTTCATCAACAATGGCAATGAACATCCCTGGAAGCTCTCCAACTCGAGGAGGGCTTTCCTTATCAGACGCTCATATCTCGCGAAGGTCGTATTCTCCTAGCTCGCCAGGATACAACAGCTACGCTGCAGTGGGTACGTCGCCTAATCGAGGGGCGTCTCCTCGCCGGGATACGTACTCTTCGGCTGCGCAGCAGGCTCGTCGTTTAGGAGTCGTAGATGATGCGTCTGGGGCAGTTATCAACAATCGTAATTTCGTCCAGCCAACTCTGGTAGGCGAGCGGCAACCCCTATTGGCGGGTCCGTCCGGCAAGATGAACAAGGGATATGTCACCAATCTGGATATGGAGTCAGGATCCGACTATTACTCTGATAGTGACGATGACGAGGTTGTCGACAATCAGCAAACGTTTGTCGTCGAAAGACGCAATTCTCCGACAAGATCTTTCAACGCAATGACGCCAAGACCCACCATTAATTCTCTCACCGGAAATATTCGTGACCAGCAGAGTTTTTATGCCAGCAAGTTTAATGGGTCATCAGTTTCTATCGCAGGACACAACAGTGAGGTTGTGGCCGCAAATTCTGATAATGCACCTCTTGCTTCATCCCCTGCTGCCAATACTATGGGATCTTATTTCCCAGCCTTTGGTCGTAATGGTTCTGGTCTTAATCTACATCGTGTCTTGTCTATGACCGGCGGATCTCAGCCTGCGCCAAGCTCTCTCAAGGCAAGCGGTACTGCCATCAAAGATCTGCCAAACGCGCCGCCTCCTCTCCCACCGCGTCCGAAATTGATCTCATTCGCATCAGTCTACAATCCTGAGAAGTCACTTCAGGAGCGTATCGCTCCCTTTATTTCGCGTCCGATCGCACATGAAGATGTCGCAATCCATGTTGGCTCGACCGAAACGGAGGAGTATAGTACTTATAGCGTTATTACTACCGATAGCGGCCATTTTGGTGTCCGATTGAGATTGGCTTATGAACCAGCCATTTCATGTGTTGAGTGCGGCGAGGACTTGATTACGGTTGAAGAGGTCAACATTATTGAGCCGTACGGTGTCAGTTTGATCAGTGACATTGACGATACAGTTAAACACACTGGCATTACTGGTACGTGGACCTTGTTTTCTGGGGAGATGGGTATAGAATGTGACTAATGTACGTCAAAATCAGGTGCCAAGAAAGGAATTTTCAAGAATGTCTTCGTCAAGGATTATAACGAATTGGAGATCAGGGGAGTTGCCGACTGGTACCAAAAACTAAACAAAATGGGAGTTCCAATTCATTATGTTTCAAACTCGCCATGGCAACTCTATCCTTCAATCGCCAAGTTCTTGCACAGGGCCGGCTTGCCTACGGGATCTGTTCACTTGAAGCACTACAACGGTTTCCTATACGGTTTGCTAGAGCCAGCCGTTGAACGCAAGAGATTCAATCTAGAGTCTATCCTTGTCGATTTCCCTCAACGCAAATTCATCCTTGTCGGTGACTCTGGTGAGATGGATCTCGAGGCCTATGTGGCCTTAACGTGCCAGTTCCCAGACCAAGTACTTGCGATTTACATCCGCGACGTCACCTCGAGCCGTTCTGACGGCGGCGACTATGCCTGTTCATTGTCAGAATTAAACGGATTTGTCACCAGTTCGGTGCCCCGGCCGGACGAGATTGATGATTTATTAACTGACGATTCGGCATGGTGTTTTTGTTGCACGGGAGGCAACCATGATGACATGGGTTACTACCATCGTCCGCATTCGCCGCCGCCACTGATGCCCAAGCCTCAAAGGCTTCGCGCGAACAAGATCACGACCGAAGCACCTGAGCGAACCAGCACCGAGTGGATCTCGACCCAGGCGCATTTCTCGTCTGATACGGAGTCCGTGCCTCAAAAGCTTCCAAAGCTCCCGGGAAAGCCGAGTAACTTGAAGTCGCAAGCCGGTGTTCCTGTCGCCGCGCCGGCGCCGAGTCCAGCTCGTGCTGACTTTGAACTTCTTTCGTCCTCTGCTGGATCCGCTGAATCGCCATTAGCAGCGCGCCTGATGGCGTTTTCATCTACATTTGACGGGGCCCCTGGATCGCCCGAAGGCCCGAGTTACTTGTCCTTCAAGTCGCAACAGACCCAAACGCTGCCAAAACTGCCACCGAAGCATATTTTGACATCCCAGACTGCGACCGGGGACGACGGTAATAATCGGAATGACCAATCTTTGCTCCGTGACTCCATATCCAACTACAATAGCATTTCAGATCCGCCAGTAATATCCCCGCCCAAGAAAGACGTCTCATATTCGGACGATCACCCTAGCAAAGAGCCACCAATTCCGCCGCGTCAAGCCCGGAACATTGCGCCGGAATCCAAGGGCCCTCGCGCTTCCGACGCCATGTCGTACGCATATCGTGCGTGTATCGGAATGAGGGACACCGGCAATCGTGACCCCATAGACAGGAAACTCGAAATGTGGAAGAAACGGGTCGCGCGCGCAAGAATGATGCTGCCGACCGGCGTACGCTTACGCATGTGGCGCATCGGAGAGGATATCAGCGATGAATGTGAGGCCATTGTCCAAGAGTACTTGGATACTTTGAAATACTGAGCTTCTGTATCTCCGCCCCCGCAAATGCCCCTTTTGCAATTTGTTTGACCTTTTTTTTTTGTTGCCTCTTTTAGCATCATAGATTTTGTTGTGTGTTTGCTCTATTATATATTTTTGTTCGGAGTAAAGAAAGGTTTGTGGAAATATTTTTTATGACTGTGTCGACTGTTTGTATGATAATTTCTGTTTTTGGCGTGCATGTTTGTTTTCTACGATGTTTGATAAATTAATTGCATTTAATTTTCAATATTATCTTTTGAGTAACTTATAACTTTAGCTTTTTTTTGGCATTATCGAAAAGCTAGGTACGTATGACGTTATGGGCAAAATCGAAAGAGTAGAGTTGACCCAAATTTACTGCCAAATCTTCATCAATAGTAAGATTGGCATCCACGATTCTGTTTAAAGTTAATTATATTTACGTTAATTTATTGGTAATAGCATCATATCAGACACAAAGCGCAAATATTTTCATTGATACACACGTTAGAGTTGAAATCGAAAAACCACAAACGACATTAAAAAAAAGAACAAAAGCAACTCGTTCCCAAAGCGCACTTATTTAATAATTACTATTGTTACATAATATGAAAGCTTGGTTCGACTGATTCCTAACATCTACCAATTCCTAATCTCCCGCCGCCCATATGAACGGGCCCCATTATGAATCGACATAGTTCACAAAGGAATGTCACCCATGTCGACGGGAGCCGCGGTCGCGGCAGAGGCACCCGATGCGCTCTGTCTGGTATTGCCGCCCTGGACGAAGTAATCCGCCATCTCAGCGTCCAGCTGCTCAGTCGTTTTCTTTGGACGCCTGGTACCGCGGCCACCTCGAGCCCCTCGGACAACGGCTCGGCCTCGCGTCGCCTTTCGGGCTCGAGTGGCCGTGGCCTTAGTAGTAGCAGCAGTCGATCTGCGGGTGAGTAGTTAGTTGGTTTCTTTGAAATATCCAAAATGCAAGGTCCAAAACTGTACCTAGGTTGAATTCTGTCGGCAAGCGTCTTTTTGTTAGGATCGACAACTAACTCCACCTATACCTTTTATTAGCCTTGTCCAAAACTGTTCCATAATGTGATCTAACTTACGTGCATAATCTTTTTGCCCCCGTCAATAGGTGTTCCATTAAAACGCTTCCACGCACGGGCCGCGTCACCAGTTTTTTGGAAAACCATGGTGACTACACCGGTTGACTGGCCCTTGGCGTTATAGTTGAGAGTGCACCGTCGCACCGGTCCGATCTCGAGGTTAAAGTAGTCCTAAGAAGATAAACACATAAATATCAGAACACGAAAATTAGCAGGTGAACTAGAGGATGCTGGATAAGGAGATAGACGGTGACGAATATATCGTTAGGATGAAAATGGCCGCAACTGATCATTCTGCTGTCTCATATAAAATTGCCCGCATTAGTAGCACACGAAGCAAGATTGCCGGAATTCCGTGTTCTGCACGCGATAAAAACGCTAGCCGTCATTCTTACCGAAGATCAAAGCAATTGAACTCGAAAAATAAGCATCATGGTTACCAACGGACACATTTCGCAAAAATATGTCCTTACAAACAATAAAACTACCGGAAACAAAATACACTGAAATGAATAATGCAGACAGCTGATAAAATTGACAACATGAGGGATCCCTTCGAAACTCTAGCTCATCGTAGAGTATTAGTTACCTGTGGAATCAATGGTAGACTCCAACCAACGGTAACAAATGCCGATTGCATAGTGCCAACCATCCCGACTTAGCTTCTTGCATTAAACGTCTCTAGCGAATTCGAGGGCCAGGTATTTCAACAATATTGCTTCCCGCTAGTACCCATATTGCATCAACCGCCATTGATAACGCATGACGTATGTACCCTTCACAGAAGTGGTAGATTACGTCAGTCGCCACTTCCCTGAGTGCTTATTAGTCACTAAGGACTTGCAATTCCCCGCTGTCTCTGATCAATGATTTACTTCTCTATCTTTCAAGAGCAAGAAGCCTTATCGGAATGGTAGCCTTAAGCGCACGAACCAATTCAAGTTATCTGATCTGGAAACTCTCAGATCTACAAGAACAATGACACGCAATGCCATATGTAGTCAGAGAGGGCACCGAGTAGGATGGCGACTGGTCAGGTCGAAGCATCTCCGACAACAGTATATCAGAAACGCCCGGACGCTCCTTCTAACTAGCTCGGATCGTTCTCCATCATAGCAGCAGTGCCAGACATGTAATTCGAAGGAAACAAAACTTAAAGGCGACACGGACAAGTCCCAATCAAGCCGGTTTGTTTAGAAACTCACATCCAGCGGGACGCACTGCAATATGGTTTCAACTAGTCGATCGATACTCATTTTCATCCATTTCGATAGTCCGTTCGCTCCTCTTCCTGGGTCCGTCCTCAGGTGACGAGACTCAACATACCTTGATAGCGGATTCTTGAACATCAAGAGGCTGTATATACAGTTAGCATCGGATCCAATTATCACGGCGCCACAATCAGCGAAAAGTTCAACATACCAAATTAGATATAATAATTTTGTCATTATTGTCAATGCTCATGGAGCTGGATGGTGTCGTCACAGGCTTCTGCGTTGCGCGTGCGGCATTGCCTTTTGAGGCCGACTTACGAATACCACCTCCGGCGGCACCACGAGCACCTCTTAATCCACCACGACTTCTGCGACGACCGGATGGATTCTGTGAAATGATCTCATCAAGAGACTTGTCAAGATTGGCGGACATATTTGCAGCGTGAGTTAGACGGACGAAATTGATGTGTCGGCGGGTTTGATCCGTATACAACCTGGGAAAAAGGCTGATATCTCTTGGAAGTATATAGTGAAATCTGAACCTAGTATGACACCAGTAAATGAATTCTATGTCGATCGCTTGGTCAGCACCGTGATGGATGATGGATGCAAATGTATATATGTAAGATCGGGGACAAAAGGATCGAGAAGAGGTGGCTGGGATTCTGCACAAGTGGCGACTCTCCAGGGTTATGGTATAGCACTTCGATTTACCTCACCACGAAGATCTGAAGACTAACCGCACAGAGATAACCAAACTGTCGATATGACGAATTAATTCGGTTACAGCGAGGGCTCGCTGTACAAATAAAACTATTATAATTTGTAAATGTATCAATTTAAATTTGATCAACTCAGATTTGTCTGTGTAGAGAGGGATTCGCTGACTCGTTATTATATCGAAAACGTCTACTTAAGTTCAACGAGGAATCGTCTGCCACAGATTCAATACTCCATAATATTTACAATATTGTTACCCAACACATATTTACTCCTCCGCCTTATTTCTTCCCTCGGCTATCCGTCAGGCGTCAGCTACCGCCATTGGACAATTAAGAATCTTCTATCGCTAGATCCAATATATGACATGTACAATGGAAGCTCAGAAAACAGGAAGCAACAAGAACAATAAAACTTAGAACTCTATATCTGCGCCAACTGACCACGAGTCCCTAATCGTAAAACAGCGTACATATAAACCGGAACAACTACGTTATCATTCATTCCACTTGTAGCTTCTAGTACAGCGGTAGCCACGGCTGAAAGAAATGCCCACTGCAAAGTAATTTCAGGCCCCAATATGCTATCATATCCAGATAAGAGGTACTTTGTGACCATTAAACCTGTGAATGCCGCCGCAATAAATCCAACGGTACCTTCCAAGGTTTTATTAGAGTCGAACCATTTATGCTTCCCAAACTTCCTGCCGACAATTGACGCGCAAGCATCCCCGAATCCAAGGCATATTATTCCTGCAGGAGAACCGGACAAGAATATAGGCACTGAAATTCCCAAAAGCAGGAAGATATGTGACACAATAATTGGACCACATGTATCTCTTTCGTCAATGTACTTTTTTAGCGCAACATGAATGTGCACTCCGAGTGGGGGAACTGTAGTTGCACGTAAAAATTCCGTAAAAAGGAACAGCGTCAAGGCGACTGCCATCGACAGGGATGTGAACGTAGCATCCCAGCCAACACCAGCACCCAAGAACATTACCACTACCAATCCGTGCCAGACTTTGCGCCTTCTGTCTAACGTCCAGCCATCAGATGACCTTTGAATCCATGGAATCCCTAGAGCTAGCCAAGCGGTCCAATATCCCAGCATTCGCAGTCGCGTGTACGACTCTTTAGACAAGAACATGTAGCTGCAACATATTAGCGTTCGTAGAGGATGGTACTATTATAACAGGATTTTACATACTCAATCATATATGCAAATGGATCTCGACCTAGGGAAGATTGAAGGTGCCATCTCACGAAAACTAGAACATTGACAACGAATATGGCATAGACTCCATAAGCGTACGTCGCCTTCATCTTGGCCGAAGCTTTAGGCCGTCGGTGCCTCGGAAGCCTTGTCAGATGCATGATCTTCAGGACCAATGGCGTTGCCGGCCATAAACTAAAGAGTGAACCGAAAAGAAAGGCCCTTAGGAATATCATGTCCATTTTCTTGGCGTTTAGTAGGAGATTGACCAGTAGTGTCCCAGCAAGGGAGCTCTCTGCCGGAGAAAGTGATGTTGTCGTAAGCGTACATACGATCTCCGTCACATTTGAGTACAAGTAGTAAACCTCTGCAGTCTGCGGAGAGATTGCCGCAGCCAAGTTTGACAATATTTCAGTCGGAAGAGGGAGGGCAGACACAGATAGCAGAAGATTCAAACGTAGATGCTGCGGGTAGTCGGTCAGCGTCAAAATTATTGGAAATAGGTAAATGTATAGAACTGAAGGCATTGTCCAATGATCCCACCGGAGAATAAGTACTGTAAATAAAATTGATGCACAAGTTCCAACAAGTTTCCCATTTTCTGAAACTGCCGCCCAGTTGTGCTGAATCGCTAATGCTAAAAGGCCAACGATCAAGAACGACTCGACGCATTTCTTTCGAAATCCCAAATTGTAGCCATCCTTCACGCCGTCGAGAACTTTGATATGGTTACGGCTAGACAAGTAATTGTAACGTCTGGGACGCCGCCGTCGGGCTTTGTTGCCATGTACGCCATTCCTCGACTTCATAACTCTATGTTGTGGCTCATCGTCTGCGTCATCGTCCGTCCCGTTTCGAGACTCAGGTGACTCTTCTGCGAAGGTGTCTAGAGAGGACAACGAAGAAGAGTGCGAGGAATCACCTGTCTCAGCGGATAGACGACCCGATCGAAGTGACGGAACGGAAGTCTTGGGTGACACCGCGACAGACGCTACATACTTCGACGACCGTTTGCTTGACGATAGTGAGAACGCAGGAGGGAACAACGACATCAGTCGCACTTTGCGGGATGATCGTTTGACAAGACCCGGGCCCCAGACCGTCTGCAGGCTAGGATAACTTCTCTCTGCTGTTAAGGGTCTAAAGAATTAGGCCGACCATGTCGATCGCACCTTTGGTTGTGCTCAAATAAATCTACTCTTCACGTGTCATCCTCTCAGGGGTTACACAGTGTTGGGGGGGGGGCTGACAGGCAGTCACTATTGACTGAGGGGCTTGTAGCTTCCCAACGACTTGCTGCTTAATGTCTACAGAGTTAACTACATGGACTTATGAGATTACGGACAGAGAAACTGAGCTGCGTGCATGGCGTAGAGATCCCCAAAATGCAATACTTTTATATTCCAAGAGCAACTCAAATCAAAACGAACGCACTATCTATGTATCATTAACCGATGGAGCCCTCAACTACCATGTTGTGTGCATATCTGCTTCCCGTAAGCGTTCGTTTTCCTCTTCATACTCTACCTCAACACGAGGAGCACCTGCGCACTCAGTCAGTACTTGCAAGCATCAGCAAAACAAAGGGTCAGGTCAAAACGTACGTTTTCGAGCGCTTTCCGAAACCGCACCGCGCTTTCGCTTGGAAGCAACTGGGTCATGCCTCTCTGATTCCGCCTCCTCTTCCTCATCATTTTGCTCAATTTCATCAGACTCAGATCCACTGACTTCTTCGTCAGTCCCAACTTCTGTCCCTAGCCAACTCTCAATATCTTCCAGTTCAACTAGTTCTTCACCGTCATCGTCGTCCTCAACGTATTCAACTTCGGCATCGCTTTCCTCTTCCTCTTCTTGCTCTCTATCTTCTTCGTAGTCTTCATCAGCATCCTCAACGGTTTCGTTGGTACCCCTCATACTATTCATAATCGTTTTCCACACTTTTTCGTCGACGTTTAGCGGTTTGTCACCGTAAGCGCCGCTTTTCAATCGTTCCAACAATTCTTTTTCAATAGCCTTTTCAATTTTGGCAGCCGCGAGCGCCTTTCTCTCCCGTGTACTTTCTCGCCGAGTAACCTTCGACTTAACACCAACTACTCGCCTTTCTTCATCACGACTCTTTAATGCTAGCCGTCTTGCGGTAATCGCAACCTGAGTCAATCTCGTAAGTCGCTGCTTGCACTTGTGTATCAAGAAGTCGGGCCAATAGATCAGTCGCTCTTCTATCTGTTGCAACGCTTTGCTGTACTGTTGCGACAATTTTACCCGCTCCCACATTTTCAGTGGTGTATGCGCTCTTTCGATTGTCTTCATATACAAATATATCCGGCCATTAACTGATCTAACTGTAGCATAACGAGAATTGGCAAGCGGGCATGACTGCCGTGAACAAAAGCCGGTGACCTGTATTGAATTGTCAATCAAATCTATTATTGTTTGTCTTAAGCATTATAAATGAACTCACGTTGTACTCATTCCTACAAAATGTCTGATCTTTTAAAGTCCTAGCGATAAAAAAAAGTCAATGAGTAACTTTCCCGATATTTCACTTCATGCCGGAGCAGGTTTATCATACTTAATCTTATAGGAGCAAAACTCCTGATTGATGATCTGCCACACAATCTGCAACAGCAGTTAATATTACGACAGCCCAAAACACGAAAACTAGAATATACCTCGTCCGACATGACAATTACTGCAATATCACTGACCACTGAGTAGATTGGGAAAGAGCGCTGATCTCCTTGTAAAAATGTCTATTTTGCAACCTTCGAGCTGAATTTTTTTGAGGTCCTTATAAAAATTATATTACCCGGCGACGAAAACTCCCAGCGTTCACCGCCGCATTACCGAAGATGGAATCAAACAAAAATTTCTGATGTTCTCGACCCCTACGAATTATCAAAAATTCAAATACGTCGCAAGTTACTATCCTGCCACTGCATACTACGCCTTCCAGCATGGCGGAAGTATCAGTCCATGACAAAAAATCAAAGAAGCGGAAACGACACTCCGAGGCGGGAAAGATACCGGCTGCGCCAGTTTCACCGAGCACACCACAAAAGTCATCACCTCATGCTCACAAACGCAAGCAATCAGCTGCGCAGACTGTCCTCTCACAGCTTCCGTTAGCGACTGGCACTGTTCCTACGTCATCGTTGGGTAGTCCGTCACCATCGCAAAGCTTTTTTATGGTTGAATCGTCTATGTACGTTTCAATCGCTCCAAAGTACTCGCTGGCACCTGTGCAAGGTATACAAGCGCAGCATTTGGATCCGCTTATGATGACATATTATCCCCCCGTTTCGGGCGTTGTATTGGCATGTCTTGGTGTCTCAATCGATGACGCGGATGGAGCAAAAGTTTCAAGGGATTCCCCGTTCGCATTCGTCTGGATTACGGCAAAGCTTTTGGTTTGGAGGCCACAGCGCGGCGACATATTACAGGGAAGAATCAATCTCCAGTCTCGTAGCCACATCGGCTTACTCACATTCGACGTTTTCAATGCTAGTATCACTCGTGACAAAATACCGGCCACGTGGAAATTCATTGAGGATGTTGCGGACGAGGACGACGAGCTGAATGATACAGACGTCAATGGTGAAGCCAATGGGACGGCCAACGGCGACGCCGAGCCAGTAGACGAAGAAGAGGGAAGTAGTAAAGGTTTAGGATACTGGGTTAACGAGATGGGAAAGAAGATAGATGGAAAGTTGACATTCATTATCGAAAGTCTTCAGTTATCAGGACGATTGTTCTCACTGGACGGAAGTTTGTTGAAGCTCGGAGATGTGAAGGAGGATTTAACTGCACCTCGATCCGACAATAGATGAAAAAGCAGTCATTGGTTTCAAAAGTTGGTGTCATGTATAATATTTCTAATTCAATTGCATTTTGGGATGTCCTGGATCAAATATATCGGTAAAGCCCAAACCCAACGTTAACAGCCAATGTCCTTCTGAAGCAATGAATATTTGGCGAATGACCCACGTTCATTTATTAATACTACAGTGGCATTACAAATACACGAACTTTTATAAACCACTCCCAAAATTACCAATCTAGTTGGCGTCGAAGTACTGCAACAAGAAGTCGCGCTCGACGGACTGCTCACCCCAGTCTTTAACGACGACACAGGAGCAGCCAACAACCTTGCGCGCGTTGCCCTCTCTGTCGAGAACGCCTACAAATAATTAGATTATCTATCCACGTTGTGTTCCCAAAATATAGTACTTACACAAGCCAGCCCACTCGCCCAGCTTCTTGGAGTCAGAAACCTTGATCAAAGGAATCTTCGCCTCAGGTTCGGCGCAAAGAGCCTCGATGAGCTTAACGTATGACTCCTCGTCGCAAGAGTCGCACAGAACGGCCAAGTGTGCCTCACGACTGTTTAGAGTGGTCAGTATGCGAAACCGCGCAATAGTGAAATCAACCAAACCTACCGGCCAAGAGCCTTAGAGGCCTCACGAAGTCCACGAGCAAGACCGTCATGGATAAGAGCCTTCTTAAGGACACCCTTGAGTGCCTCCTCGACGGTCATACCACCAGCAGGTGCAGACGCGGCAACTTCGACCTCGATCTCCTCGGCGGGGACAACTTCCTCGGTGTCAGACTGAACTAGTTAGCCATTTTCCTCTCCCCCGCTTAACAAGACAATTTGCATACCATAGTGACTAGATTATATAATAATAATTAAGAAAATAAAGCGGAATATTCTTGGACTTCGTCGACAGAAGCTCGTACTGCTCAGTCCAATGTAATGTTGGTCAGTAAAGAATGGTTGGATTTGGCCCATCCAAATCTTTGTAATTACTTCAACAGTTAATGGGAAGGACGTGCGGCTTTGGATGTGACTGCTGCGTTTATTGTTTAGCCAAGCCCTAAATGAATAGCCCTAGTACGGTGGTTGTTGTGGCAACGTTCGCAGACGCGTCAAACTGCGGCGACAATAATAATGTGAGAGTCATGGTTCTAACAGTAATTAGGACAGCAATCTCCGAATTATTCAGCCATTTGACATTATTATAGTCGGTAGATAGGGAGTAATTATGGCACCTTTAACGCAACCAACAGCATCTACAACAGCCCTGCTTACGGAGCATTTCGAATATCCTCCAATCGCTCTGCTCGACGACATCATAAACGCGGTCAACAGTATTCTATACAAATGCACATCTGCTATTGAGACATTCCTACAGACCCAACCGCCTTGTGCTGACATTCCAAACGAAGAGATCGAGGTTGGAACTGCAAAGCTTGAAACGCTTTTGGAAGGAGCGGTAGACCGGAATTTTGACAGGTAATTCTGTAAAGTACTTAGGAGTTATAAGATTAATACTAATCGCTTGCTACAGATTCGAGTTGTACGTTCTTAGGAATGTACTAGCAGTCCCAGATGACGTCGCCGATGGATGGATGCGGCTGGCACACCACAGAGTAAGATATTTAATGTCTTTCGGCCAAACTTGTCGAACGTTTTAGGGATTGTTCTAATTGGAGCAGAATATAGACTTCTCAGTGTCACATGAGAATTTAGACATTCGCCTTCTAAATTTGCGAAAAACATTGCAAGCGTCTTATCACGTTAGTGAGAAGCTACAGGAAATGACGGGACGTAATAGAGAGACCATCACACTTTTAAGAAAGTACCAATCAGCGTTATCATTTTTGCAAAATACAAGTGGTATTGCGCCCATGGATGAAACCGTGAGATTTCTGGTATCGCAAGTAGCCCAAATACAGCAGAAGCTTGGCAACTTACACCGACTGGAAAGTAGCTCTGGTCTCCCTGTCGAACGCACAGGTGGCTTGTCCGGCATTGAGGTCAAGGTCTCCGAACGAGAAATTTATATTGAGAGGATGACAGCGATGATTATGGGCGCCAAGGGTAGGGAAGATATGATAGATATCGACGCGGAACGAAAAAACGTAGATGATGTTGAGAATTCGAAACTGGTTGCCGATATAATATCCAACTGGTCTTAACGTGTGTTTCTCTCTGCGATTAGGATTGCATGTACAATTACTTTTTTTGGGCTGGAGTTTCTACGAGTGTTGCTTGGTAAGCGGCACCAACGGTTAACGGTTGACATATTTGTAACTTTAATAAATCATAGACCATTCGGCAGTTACCAAGTCCAATCATGAGACATGTCTCTGCGGGGGGAGGCAATGAGGTATATGAGAAAATGATCTATATCTGCTGTAGGTTATTGCGACATATCTAGTCCAAATCTCCTGGACTGACTGTGAACTGTACATCACTATCAAATATACATGGATTTATTTGATGCACTTGTGTAATGTAGTAATCGTGACAATTTAACCCGTGATCCTCCGAATATCCCCCCAAAATATTTAGTGTTAATCTACGTTTCGCCCATCTATTTCTCCCAGATGCTGTCTCCTCGCTTCTTGGCCTCAAAGTTTATTTTTCCCTGCATCATGATTTATTTAGCATACGCTCTCCAAACGAAGTGAAATAGAAGCGGGAGAATATAAGCTCTTACCTCGAATCGGTAAGCAGTCCATAATAAGACGCCAGGGACAAGGCATAGTAAAACAATGGCATGACGAGAAGTTCTAGGAGTCCATCGGAAATGCGCCTCGTAGTTCTCTCTCATTGCTGAGCAGTTGTTAGCAAAACCAATCCCACAACGGTTCCATTGAAGGCTAGCCGTCGATATCCCCAAGCGGAATGAACAGTACGGCTCAGGCACGTCGCAAACCCAATAGTGCACATCTACTAAACCTCACGTACCAAAATGTCTGTCAATGGCGGGGTCCCGCTTAAGCGCTATATTGTAACAAACGAAATGGTTAGCTATATCACAATAGGACAATATGATTGGTCCATTTCAATTGCTGCCGAAACTTGCATGGACGCAAGCGACAGTCGCAACGTTGAACCATCGAGCTGGAAGACATACTTGGCTGATGATGATCGCCTGCCATCTTGGAATGCAATAACAGGCTGTCGAAGTGACAACGATCTGCAAATGATGAAATCAAACCCTGATGAACATGAATGCTGCAAGTAACCTTTAGCACCCAGGTGCATCGACTTACTAATTTACAGAAGATACGCTTTTAATATGCCTCGCATCACCTTGATTACTAATAACTATTAGCAATTAGTGCCTACTATGTATATGACAGAGACTGTTAATCAGCATGAGGTCTTTTGGCATCCGAAACCTGTGTGTTGCGCAATGGCTGCTTCAATAATTTGCCCTTTTGCATCAGTTGAGGAGCCAAAGTGGAACGATGGAAGTCGATGATTAGAGCTCGTCCTAGCTCTTCATTCCATAAAATGTTCTCAAACCGAAAGTCTCCATGTACCACCCCTAAGGCGCGGAGGATTTCCTTCCTGGACCTCTCGCCCTCATGAAGCAGTGCTTGGGAGTGCTCAAGCTCAGTTGTTTCCCTTACCCTCCAGGCCATGAGCAGCATGTGTTGGATATGGCCCTCATCGAGAAAGTAGATCCTCTGGAGGTGAATTGCTCCTAGGAACACTGGGACTGCAGGTCCCTGAGCTCTCCGAAGGATTCGGTATACATCCACTTCGCGTGACACTTCCATCCACAACGCGGACGTTGTTCCCTTCCGATCAGCGTGTAGCCATATGGAATGCAAGTGATCTTGAAGGGAGCCCCATATGCGCCGCAAACGCCAAACTGTCTGATACTGTAATTTAGCGTTTCATCCAGCTGCTGCTTGAGCAGCTGTACCAGGCTCTGGCTGCTAATAAGGTGTCGGTCGGTATGCCGACCTTGGCGATGTAGCTCCAATTACGGCAGTGACTATCCACCGTACCACCCCGCTGTAGACCGCGCAGGCACTGCTGCGTGCAAAACTTTGCTTCGCGGTGTTGACGGCGGTCTCCTCGGTCGCCTTGACTGCCGCTATGGGATGACCGTCGTTGAGAGGGTGGCGGTGATAATGTGCTCTGATTGACATTCCGCGGCCGCCCAGACGTAGCGTGGTTAGGATCGGATTCTGACGAATTCGTACACTCTGTCAACGTGACTCCAAGCGCTGGCCACCGATGTAGTTGTCGCATAGCATCATTCCGCCAGTCCTGATCGCGGGGCTGTGACGAAAGACTCATCAAATAAAGGCATAATACCCGAGCGTGGCTGTCCTTGGTTGTTCGAAGCTTTGGTCATCTGCAAGATCGACTTCTCTGTTGGGTTCGCAAAGGCAATAGTAAAGCGTGCTAGGATCATCAGAGCGCATGCGGAGCAGGACCAAGGCCAAGCCAGTCGTAATATAAGAATACTCAAGACCGTTGAGGACCATGACATTGTATTGTTGAACAGGAGCTGACCAAGTCTGCTCTTTTGCTTTGTACCTCCAATTCGCATCTTTATCTGTAGGAATGTCCGCTGTTTCGACTAATTTCACTACTTTCTCGTAGAAATCCATCGGCTCAAGTCCCGCGCGAAGCTTCTCCGCTGAGAGCTTGTGGGGCGGCTTATATTCGATGGTAGCGAATAGGGAGTTGGTTGGGCTGTCCATCCGGTAGAAGAATTTGTCAGGTACAGGCTGTCCGACTGCCGACTGGTCTCCAACTTCTGACTCGTAAGGATCAACTGCCAGGGCATTGGTAAGGTTGTTGAACTGGACTCAATCTTCCAGTTTCAATTCCTTCCGAGCCTCTGGGATCTTGCATAGCTTCGCAATCACAAGACATACTCTACTTTCCACAGCTAATCGCTCATAATACGCCAAATCTGGTTTACTTGTTAGCGGCTGGCTACATTGGCTTTGTCCCTGCGCTTCTACGACATTGACTGATGGAAATAGTCGCGGTGCTTCTCCCTCGGACGCCTTTAAGAATTTGCGAACAGAGTTGTAAAGTTGCAGTTGGCTGTCTAGGCAATCTTCCCAGATTCGAAGCTTCGAGGGACAAAATCTCCCCTTGGGCTTCGTCAACGACACTTTCGTGGAATGAGATAAACCGCCGACCTGGACCGGGGGCTGTAAGGAATTATGGCAAGGCTCGAATAAATTCGTGTCGAGTCGTTCCTACGTTCGAGGTCTACCACCCAGTGGCTGAAAGCACAGCCACCATAGCCACGATAAAGCCCTAGCCCAATGCCTTGCGGATCCGAGGCCGGGTAAAATACGAAACCTAAAATCGGCACTGTACGAGTCACGGGTTGACTTCGACCGAATGTACGGAATGCCCTCGTCATATGATGATTCTCTATTCAAAGAAGATAACGAATATAAAAAATATAATAAAAAATAAATATCATTATACGTTAAGCATTAACTGCAAGAGAGCGCATCAAATCATAAACATGCGCCTTTGATTCTACCATAAAACCGCGGTCCGATACAGCCCTAACCCTATATACAGTTTGCGCCTCAGTCTGCAGCCACCAATATCGACCAATTATTACTGAGCAATTGCATAGAGCAAAAGCAGATCCCGTACGAATTACCTCGATATTTCGGCTGTACATATTAGATCCTTTTAAGTGGACACCAATGTGAGTAATTATAGAAATAAAGCCCAGAACCAGTGGGCGCCGCTTCATCTATCCGAGCAATTAAACCGTTTTTTGTGGCTCGTGGTCATATTCAGCGAGTTCCTCAATGCATCCCTATCATACAATCATGTTAATCAATATTTTGGCATGTGAGAACAGTGATCGCTTATCTCGTGCTATAGGTGTTGTGTTCTATACCAGGTCGTGTGAGGGATATGCTGAACGTCTCAATGACTAAACTTGTGGTAAGTATGTTATTTGACGTATAAATCAAAATATTATTTTCTAATGAACCAATAATCACGATCACTTCTAATGAGGCTGCAAAATTTGAAATTCATTCGGACACCAAAAGTTCGACACGTAGATATCATCGGTTAAAGAGCGCGTTTTTTATTTTTACAAATGCAATATTGCAGCACGGAGCAGCAACATTTGCAGCTGCCTCGCGCAGTCGCACTCTTGGGCGAATTGCTTGTACACTTATGGGCAGAATACAACTAATATGGCGTCCAAATTCATCCATGTTTAACTATGTTGACATCTCTTTTCAGTTTCTATATATGTGTACAATCGAGGCAATATTTGCCTCAAAACTCCTTCGAACCCCAGAGAATGTTTTGTTCGCCCTGCTTACCAACGCATGGATGCGGTCAAGTTCCTCAATCGGTTGTAATCTAACAATCCCTCGATCGAGCCTAGGGCGCAAACAGCGATATCCTTGTCCCACAAGAACTTTTGGGCGAAATTCTGGACGTCCGAAACTGTGATGGCGTCGACCCGCTTCTCAATCTCCTCAGCGGTTGTACGATGACCAGTGGTAACGAGCTGACGGCCAATATCCTCGGCGATCGCGGTAGTGCCATCAAGCGATAGCAGGAGGGATGCCTTGAGCTGTGCCTTGGCGCGCTCAACCTCACCCTGGGTGACTGAGGTGGACAGACGGCGCCACTCCCTGAAAACGTAGTAGGCGAGATCGTCGATTCCGGTCAAGTTCTGGGTGATGAGGTAGATACCCCAGAGACCAGTGTCGGAGTAGGAGGTCGAGAAGGACATGAAGGAATTGGCAAGGTGGTTTTCTGAGACGACGTAGGAGAGCTTGGATCCAAGGAAGGAGCCATTACCCATAGTGCGGTCCCAGTTACCAATAACTGCCTGGGCAACAAGGGCAGAGTAGTAGTCCGGGTCACTCCAGGAGACACCCTCGAAAGCAATGGCAATGTGAGCAAATGGGAGAGCGTCATCTCGGATTCGGACTTCAGAGCCGACGAATTGAGGCTTTTCCGATCTCGGGGTGCCAAGGCTGAGAGCTTCAGGGGAGGCGGTCAAGCCAGAAAAGTGCTTTTCGGCCAAGCTGACGAGGGCGTCGTGGTCAACGGCACCAGCGCCAACAAGCACCATCCGATCTGACTTGTAGTTGGTGCTGATGTAATTTGCCAGATCCTTACGGTCGATCATAAGAATGTTCTCCTTTGGTCCCAGGATGGTGCGGCCAAGGCTCTGACCCTGGAAGGCGACGGCGTGTAAGTGGTCGAAGACAACTTCTTCATACAGCTTTTCAACCTCCTCTGCCTCACGAAGAATGACATCTCGCTCGCGGTCAATGGCAGCCGGCGCGAGCTTGGAGTCTTGAAGGATATCGGCGAGGATCTCGACAGTCTTTGGAACGTCGTCCTTGAACGCCTTGGCGTAGTAGACAGTGTTCTCACGCTAGTTATGAAAGAGTCAGCATTTAGCTGTCCAAATTGTGTGGGGCTGCTTCGAATACGTACAGATGTGTAGGCGTTTAAGTGAGCGCCTAGGTTCTCGATCTCCTGTTCGAGATCAGCCTGAGTGCGCTTGTTGGTACCCTTAAAGGCGAGGTGCTCGAGAAAGTGGGCAGTGCCGTTGTTGCTCTCAGACTCGGCGCGAGAGCCAGCGTCGATCCAGACGCCGACGGTAGCAGTCTGGGCATATGGCGAACTATCGGTGGCGACCTGGTATGTCAATTAGCATATTTTTGGCACGAATTGAGATGGTGGCTCCGATCGACAGTAACATAGGGTGCCTGGATGAGATCCAACCGAGGGGAATGCCAAAAGTCTCGGTGATCGAAAATTGATTTTTCACATCCAGCAGCCGACTCAGGAAGAACAACGTACCGTCAGACCGTTCTTGAGGGTAGTGAACTGTGTGCCAACAGGGACGGAGGTGCTAAAGCGCGCCAAGGCAGCGCATGGCACGGCGACACGGGGCGCCTTGCGCAAGACGGAACGCGCGATGGCCGAACGCAAGACTGAGGCGGGGACGGGCATAGCGCGGAATGTGGAAGCAGAGGAGACGGGATAAACACAGCAGCAACGGCGACGCGGAGAGTGAGTAACCTTTTTCTTTTGGCCGGGGGCCCAAAGTCTTGATGTTGTTCGGTTGGGTGGTGATTATTTTTGTGGACTGTGGTTGGCGTTGCACTTTTGCTGAGCTTCTTCTCGCTCCAAAGGCCACACCTAAGAAAGAATCTCCGGCTTCAGCCAATCAGCGCCGCTCCGGACTCGCTGCCGGGCAACCGACGCCAAATCCGTTATCCGAACCCGGGTCACGGGCTGGTCCCCT